>NW_018923340.1:1236-44731 GCF_002207925.1 Prunus avium
AATCTCCCTTTAACCCCCCCCCCCCAAAAAAAAGTTAAAGTGGCCTACTTAACCCCATTGATCGTGGTTTCATGTTCTACTTTACACCCAACCGTCATCTCCATTAATAACTCTGTCAGTTTTGATGATGTGGCATGGTTATTTTAGTCTTTTTACCACAAGTGATGATGTGTCATGTAAAGGGCCTACTTTTTTGTTTAAGTGGAATAAAATATATAATAAAATAATGTAATTACTTGTTTAATTTAAAAAATAAAAAATGGAAAAAAATTAATAAATGAAAGTCTTTCTTCTCCATCTCTCTCCCATGACCACCCTCACCCCTAACTTCATCAACGACCATTGTAAGCCTGAGTAATGAGATCTTTGTGGGCAGAGGTCAAAATCATGGGCCAAGTAATTGCTTGGACAACTGGGCTTCTTAAATCCCCCAAATTATTTACAAAATCACCCAATAACCCTAGCCCTACTCTACTGTAATTTGCATCAAAACCCTAACTAAAACAAAGAAGTTGAAAATTTCAGAGAAAAATTTTAGAGAGAGAGAGAGATCATGCGGCACTAATATTAGTCTTCGGGGTCGTTGAGGAACTAGTTCTCGGTGATCTTCAATTCGGTAACGTTCACTTTCGACTAGGAAGTAGACGACGTGTCATTTTTCTTCCTGGGCTCCTCGGGAGGGTCATCCTCCTCATCAGCCCAACGCTTTTACTCCGGTTTTGCAGGCATTGTTTGTTGGCGTTGCTGTTTAAGCGGTGGTAGTGCTAGAAACGTCAGTCTCGACCATGTGGTGGTTAGGGTGGCTTTGGGTTATGAAGTTAGAGGAGGGAGAGTTCGAGGGAGAGAGATTGAGAAGAAAGATTTTTATGTATTAATTTTTCCAATATTTATATTTTTTTTTAACTAAACAAGTAATTATATTATTGTATTATATATTTTATTCCACTTAAGCAAAAAAAGTGGGCCCTTTACATGACACAATTTGGATGTGTTGAATGATAATTTAATATGAAACTTAATGTTAAAATAAAAAAATCGGGGATTCGGAGCGGGTATGAGGGATAGTCCCCCAACGGGGACGGGTACGAAGATTCCTCGAAACCTATTAAAGGAGGATGGGTTCGGGGACGGTGGTGGGGATGGAGAGCAAGGACAAGGATGGTGCTGTCATACCTGGCCCCTACCCGACCCATTGCCATCCCTACCCCGCATATGTGGTGAATTTTCAAGCCTAACACGTAGACAACACATATTGGGTGACGTAGAGCACGTGTGGCTGTTGGACTTTCACACTTGGGCTAACCCGCTCTGATACCATGAAGGAAGTTGAGGTTCCCCCATTCCCTAACAAATGACCCAAAAAAAAAAAAAATCTCGGTTTTAGGTGCTTCTTGTGTCAACTCCTCCTACTCCTTTTTTTTAAAAAAAATCTTTTTTTAAAGAATAGGGATACAACTTTATTGAGAAAAAAAGCAACACGTTTAAAACAAAAAAAAAGATATATGACCAACGTCAAGAGGAAGAAAGCAATAGTGTTAACTGCTTGTTTTTTTTTGGTGAAAACCAAGGTATCCCCGGCGCGATTGCGGGGACTAACCCTCGAGGTACTGTCGGGCGCAAAGCGGGGACCTCTCCCAACAAAGTCTGCTCTATTCGCAAGCGCCTGGGATCGAATCCATGACCTCTTGTTTAAAGGATCCAAGCCCCTTCCACTTGGACCAACTCCTGTTGGTGTTAACTGCTTGTTTTAACTTGTTGCTTCAGAACCAAAAAAAAAAACTACAAAGATAGTGAAATATAAAAATAACTATAAAAAATCTACAAAGATAGTGAATATTTATAAAACAAAATACCTACTACGTTAATTTAACTTTTTTTATATTAAAATTTCGCTTTTATTATTTTATTTCATATTAATTAAGTTATCTTGTTTTAGAAGTCTAATTAATAAAGGATATTTCGTAGTATATATTTTGAAAGTTTCCCTAAATTCTGTAGGAAAAAAGAAGGGTTCCCTAAATTATGCCTCTGTCTTTAATTATATATAATAGTCTGTCTTTTCGTTTTTTTTGGTCTCCATCTCTCTCTTTGTTTTTGATTTTTTGTGCGTTTAGGGTTCATAATTTGGAAGACTCTGTCATCGATGGGTGAATCAGTGAAGGATGTGCAATTCAAGGAGCTTGATAGCGTGGTCTGGCCCTCGGGGTGTGAGGCTTCGAAGCACATGGACGAGGTTACTTTTCATCTCTAACTGGGTTTTTTCTGTTGTTTTGTGTGTGGGGGTGTTTTGTTTTTAATCTCTAATTGCTGATAAATATTGTAGGTTAAAGTTGCTAGGGTTGATGGGTTAGTTAAGGCTGGAGAACCTGCTCCTGCTCCTACCAGTCTTGAGACAGTCCAAGAACAGGAACTTTGGTAATCTTGGAATTGGTAGCAAAGGCATTTGTGAACCATTCATTGGCATTAGCCAAGATAAGGTTCTGAGGTTCGAAGGGCAGCTCTTCCTCCTCGTTAAACACATAATTGTTCCTCCATTTCCAGATGTGCCAGCAAGTATAGATGAATACCAAGCTCCAAGGTATTCCACCCCTCCAACCACGTTTAGAGAGAAGATTTGCAGCTAGCCATGGTTTTAACTCAGATTGGAAGAATTGGGTCCTATGTAGGGAGGGAGACACAGCCTTCCAAATATCTTTAGATCTTGTTTTAGAAGTCTAATTAATAAGGATATTTCTTAGTATTTTGAAAGTTTCCGTAAATTCTTTGGAAAAAAAAAAAGGTTTCCCTAAATTATGCCTTCATATATAGTCTATTTTTTCTTTCTTTGTCGCCATCTCTCTCTTGGTTTTTGTGCGTTTGGGAAGGTTTAGAATTTGGAAGCGTGGTCTGGCCCTTGAGGTGTGAGGCTTGGAAGCACATGGACGAGGTCTTTGCCCACTTTTCATCTCTAACTGGGTTTTTTTTTGTGGTGTTATGTTTTTAACCTTCCAATTCTTGATTAATATTGTACGTAGATTGAAGCTGAAGAACAGCCTGAGCCTTATTCGGTTTTTGATGTGTCTGCCTTTGTGAAGGTATGCATAGTATATACATGTTTGCTTGCTTACTTGTTGTTGCTGTTATGGATAAATAAAGGGAGATTCTCCAGTAAGTATTTAAGTTAAGAATTTGTTACATACTTCGAGTCTCGGCCATTGAATTGTATATATCTATAAAACAACCAATACATCTAATGGATGCAATTCAACGTCCAAAATTAGAAGTATGCAATATTGCAATATTGGGGTATTGTGCAATAATAGAATCAATCAAAAGAGTAATTACGAAGAGAATTTAGGCAAAATCAACTTTATAAGCATCTTCATCCAACAAGCCATTCATTATATAAACACTAGTATGGCGTCCAGTACACTACTCCTCATCTGATCCGAATACACAAATGAAGTTCTCTGAACTTCAATGGCGACTCTGCTGCTCAGATCAGTCTGAAAACCCACAGAAGACTTGTGGGTTTTTAAAATGGTGTAGAAAACAGGATCATAGATGTAATTTGAGAGTTGGAGAACTGGAATCTCTGAAATCAGTCACACAAAAATTGAACTCGTAAGAGAAAAACACAGATTGAGAGAAACAAAAAGATGAAGGTAATGAAGAATTTAACGCCTTGCAGAATTACACATGACGTCACTTGAAGTGTTTTAAGGAATGTGAGAGCATTGGGGGAAAGGGTACCGTAGAGAGAGAGAGAGAGAGAGAGAGTAGAGAAAGAGGTAGTGGGGCCAACGCCGAAGAGAGATGTGAACCACCCATCCCTTGTTTTTATTATTATCAAACCATCTATTAGTTAGTGAATGGGTTACAAATAATAGTGATTATTTCTCAATATTGTCATAGTGAAACCTTTATCAATTCAAACGACTATCCACCCCCAAAAGTGATTACTAGATCCGAGAGAATTTTAGATGGTGTTATTTTTTTTATACTACAACTTGAGGTGTTTATGAATCATGTGCTCAAGCCTGAAACTGTTGCGTTTTTTCTCACAGGATTTATGATCCAACAGTTTGGAAGATGAACTAGAAAATTAGATGTCCCATGCAATATAACGCTTACTTTAATTGAATAACTGGAAATGCATGTAAGTATGAGTTGAGTGATGAATGGAAAAAGAATTTTGCTGTTGATAAACTTTTGTTGTTGGCTTGGGTTCTACGATTGTTCTGTATCTTGTTCTTCTCCTGGTCATTTTTTGTTTGTGTTTTCTTTTGTTATGAGGGAAATGTCGTTGATACATCAGAAGGTGTAGATCCACCTAGTTTGGCCACTAAAGTTGCTAGGGTTGTTGCTGCCAGCCTTGGCACAGTCCAAGAGTTAGTGAAAGAAATTGAATCTTCTAAAGAGCAAATTCAAGCTCAAAATGGCCTTGATGATGCCTTGAAAAGGCGACTGCAGAAGCTGATTGACTCTAATCGAGTCATGCTTTTCATGAAAGGAACCCCTGAGGAGCCCAAATGTAGATTTAGCAAAATGGCTGTTAAAATTTTGAAGAAACATAAGGTTGAATTTGGAAGTTTTGATCTTCTTACGGACAATGAAGTCCTGGAAGGGATACAGAAGTATTCTAACTGGTCACTATTACCACAGATTTACTTCAAAGGGAGGGCTCGTGGTTTCCGTCACATAGGAACTTTAATGAAAGGTTGCTCAAGTGAAAGCACAGGAGAAAATATTTTTTATTAGAATGCACAATAGAAAAGTTGCACAAGAGAAAACACTGAACTATTGTGAAATGTGATTTTGATAGAAGAAAATATATTGAGGCATTTGCAATGTAATGTTTTGATTTTTAAGGGTGTTCATTTGCCTGGCTAATTGTTGTTTCTTTTATGGTAGATCATTTATCTTTTACAAATTTCTAACACTCTTTTGGTTTGAGCTTATATTATTGTTATATGGTTAGTGTTCTTTTATTAGACTGTCTGGCATGTTGTATATATATGTTAGAGCAACTTGTACATTTAGTTGTGTTTCCATGGAACACAAAACACTACGCGTCATACAAATTAGAAATTAGATGAAGCCATTGAACTGTATAAACTCATCAAATATGTCTTTTTGGGCAAATTCTGATCAGATAGACATCTTACTGATCAAGAGCTAGAAACCCTTGATATAGAGGAACCATGAGCTTAAAGTAACAAAATTTTGTAAACCTTCTCTGCTTTTTTTTTTTTTTTTGGTCTGAACCACGAGGTGGTTCTGGATGGGCCCCTATTATGGGTGGAACCTTTTAAGCCTGAACCACAACCTAGACTAATCCCCGCTCACACCGGGTCGCCCCATAAGGGGTAAAGTGCTGGCCAAAGTGGTGACTTCATACGAGTGCAGGGATCGAACCCCTGACCTCTCTTAAGGAATGAGAGTGCCGAACCACTCACACCAACCACATTTGTTAACCTTCTCTGCTTTTTCAGTAACGAATGTATCCTCTCTTTTTATTTTTATTATTTATATTTTTTTTGGGTATATGAAAATGTGTAACATGTGGTCTATGTACCATGGAAAGGTATGATAATGTTGCACGTAGCTGATGGCAACTTTGATTTCTTCTTCAGGCATTCCATTTTACGTTAAACATGCAAGTGGGTGAACATTATTCCTCAAATAATGTAAGTTTTGTTTGACGAATATTTTAACGTCAAATAATGTATGGGTTTATGAGCCAAATATTTTTTTTCACAAGCAAAGTCAAACAGGTGATCAATTAGAAACAGACAATATGGAATAATGCGTATGATAGCATTGCCTTACTATTATAAGCATTTGAGAAAGATTAAGGTTCCCCATGCCTTCTTTAACTAGGGGTGGCAATTTCCGATACTGCTCGATACACTCAAAATTCACATTATTAAATTTTTGAGTCAACTCGTCATGATCTGTTTAATAAATGGGTAAGTGTTGGGGCAATTCACCAACCCACTAAAATACATATGTAACCCATTTATTAAATGTGTCGTGTTAACCCATGTAATACCCATAACCTATTTCTTTGTTTCTTTATTTATTTTCTTCATTTTTCTCATTTTTTTAATATAATTTTTTATGTCTCTTTCATACAAATAGAGAGGTAAAATGTAATAGCTGCAATTTACTTGATTAAATTATCAACATGGTTTTTTTTTTATGACCTTGTGAATTTAAGATGTGAGTTATTGTTGCTTGTTTATTTATTTAAAAAATTCTGTCTTTTTATTTGTTTTCAATTATTACCCAATACTCAATTTGTGCAAGTGATTCTTGTATGGGTCATGCAAGTTATTTTTTCATATTTGTTTTTAATTTTTACCCAATACCCAATTATGCAAGTGATTCTGGAAAGAAAAAAACATAATAAACATCAAATATAGCAAAGCCACCATGGGTCAATGGGTTTAACCAACCCCAAGGCAACCATGAAAATGGGCTTGGAGGTTTTTGGTTTGCCCATGACAGCCTTGGAAACGACCTTGTAGAGAAGAAAACTGCATGGGAAAAATGACATCGTTTGCCCAAGAATTTTTTTATTATAAAATGACATGGCCAAAACGATGCCTTTTTGGACTAGGCATTTAAAATAAAAACCCCTTCAGTGCCCCAAAACCCACCCCACCCGATATCACCCCCTCCAAAACCCCAAGTTGTAAAATGAGTTTAAATTTGAGGAATTGGTCGCAGTTTTTGCGTTCCTAGAGCTAAAATAATAAATTTGGTGAATTATCTAGAGTATGTTTTATTGGGGCTTTGTTCTTTATGAAGTTTATGGTCGTTTTAGCTTTGTCATTTGGTTTGGGGATCTATTCTTTTTCAAGTTTTAAATTTAAATTTGTCATTTGGTACCAAATTGAATCTTATTGCCTGGGTTTATTAGTTTCGTGAGGATTTTTGTCAATCTGTGTACATTATTTGGTTTCAAAAATTAATCTTGTTTTTGGGTCTCTCATGGCCCGTTTGGTATCTTACTCAAAAATCATGATTTTTATTGTAAAACATGAGTTTTTAAATACTGATTTTAAAATCTAAAAACATTGTTGGTATTAAACTCAAAAATATTTTCAAGATCTAAAAAAAATTAAATTAAAAAAAGAAAATGAAAAACCCTAATTTCCAAATTGAAATTAACCAAAGAAAGGAGAGAGAGAGAGAGAGAGATGAAACAACCTATAGAGAAGAAAACTGCATGTGAAAAATGAAGTCGTTCGGCCTAGGAAATTTTTTATAAAATGACATGGCCAAAATGACGTCATTTGGGCTAGACATTTATAAAAAAACCTTCAGCCACCCAAAACCCACCCACCCGATTTCACCCCCTTCAAATCCCCAAGTTGAAAAATGGGTTTAAATTTGAGGAATTGGTTGCTGTTTTTGTGTTGATGAATTATCTGCAGCATGTTTTATTGGGGCTTTGTTCTTCATGAAGTTTATGGTCGTTATAGCTTTGTCATTTGGTTTGGGATCTGTTCTTTTTCAAGTTTTAAATTTAAATTTATCATTTGGTACCAAAATTGAATCTTATTGCTTGGGTTTATTAGTTTCTTAAGAATTTTTGTAAATCTGTTTGCATCATTTGGTTTCAAAAATTAATCTTGTTGTTGGATCTCTTAGGGCCCGTCTGGTATCCTACTCAAAAAAATGAACTCAAAAATCATGATTTTTTTTTAACACATGAGTTTGTAAATACTGATTTTAATATCTAAATTTTTTTTTTGGTATTGAACTCCAAATATTTTCAAGATTTAAAAAAAATTATAAAAAAAAAAGAAAATAAAAAACCCTAATTCCCAAATTAAATGTAACAAAAGAAAGGGGGGGGAGAGAGAGAGGAAAAAAAACCCTTAAAATCACTTCTTCATTTTTATTTTTTTTTCAATAATGTGGTGTTTTTGAGTTTTTTTTTTCGTTTGGATTTTTAAAAAATGGCCCTACCAAACGAGTTATTTGTGCTTTGGACTTAAAATATGTTTTTGAGTTTATAAAATTGGATCTACGTAGGATACCAAATTGGTCCTCAATTTCTCTAGGATTTTTTGTCAATTAGTCTGCATCATTGGTTTGTTCCTAATATTTTTTTGTGATAAAATCTGTATAAAATTGATGAATTACCTGCATTTTTTCATTCTAACTTCTAATATCCTCCCATAATCTAATTTTTCTCGTCTCTTTTTGTTTACACTTTCATTAAGGCTTGTGTTTTGATTAATTGATTAGGGCTTTATGTTTTGATTAGTTGATTAGGTCTATTTTTTGATATTTGATAGTTTTGGATTGTAACATCTTTAATTCAATAAAAGATTGAATTGGTAAAAAACCAGTGGTTTCAACCGATGCTCACACCCATCAGTTGGTTGAGCTCTTCCATATCCACCCATGTGGGAAAATGTTCGAAATTCATAGGCATCCAATAAATATTTGTGTAACACCCTTCCTCTAATCACTTGTACTAAAAGATTTATAAAAAAACCTTAAAGTCATAAGTAACTCTATGATATAAATAAAAAAATTTATAAAAAAAAAAAAAGAAAAAAAAAAAGGTCATAAGTAACTCAACCCGTGGAGAAATTTTTTACCGAGTCAATACTAACTCAACCCGTTTAAATTCGTTTTTTCTATAGTGTCAACCCATAACAGACTATTTTATTTAGGTTAATGTTTATAGTTGCATTGCTTAAATACAAGGTTAGAAGTACATAAAAGAATAGGACAAAATCATAAAATTCAAATGAATTAGTGTGCCTAGTGATGTCAAACAAAATGGACTGATTGGAATGTAATGATTTGAATTTTGACTACAAAAATATATTAGTTTTTCTTTTATAGGAATAACAATAGATTAGTTAACTAAATACAAATTATCCGAAATGGATCCCGATCTTCTGCTTGGATTCTCTCTGCCATGATCTGCTTGACTTCTTTCCTGCATACACCACCTTAATAAAATCTAATCCAAGGGTCTTTAAGTTGACACATCATCTTTGAAACAAAACCCAATTTCCTCATAATTAAGAAAGAAAAAAACCCCTAATTTAATGGTAGGTATCGTCATGGTAGACAAAATCCAAGCAGAGAATCCGAATCCATTTTAGATTTTAGAACCCTAATACAAAGTAAGATTTTGTATTTATATTGACTAGATACAATGAAAAATTTGAACCCTATGTAAGTATTTGGTATTGTTAATAATCCAATAAAAAAAATTCAATTGTATAATTTTAATTGTTTCCTAAATTTGAAATCATTCCTCAAAATAGATTTAATCATACAGTGTATCTAATCATTCAATTATGTTCAATATTACAATGTATCAAATCCAATATTTTGGACAAAACTACAGTAAACCCCTCAACCTATAGGGTCATTTACGAGTTCATACCTGATTTTGGGGATATTACCAGTACATACTCAACGTCACAAAACCTTACAATTGTATAATTTTAACTATATTCCTAAATTTGAAATCATTCCTCGAAATAGATTCAATATTACAATGTATAGTCATTCAATTATGTTCTAGTTGGTAGTTAGTTTTTTCTAACCAATTTAAGGTGGTTGTTAAAACACAAACAAACTTTTAAAAAAATAAAAAAATAAAAAAAAGAGACCTAGGGTCCATTTGGATCAAATGATTTAAAACAAGAGATTTAGAAGTGAGTTCTTAATTTTTTATTATTCAAACTTTGTTTTTCTTCTAACATTGTGAATAGAAATATCATTAAACCAAAGGTTGGCTGGTGTATGACAATAGAACTAAATATAAACTATACTGACAAAATGCATTGAACATAAAAACAACAACTATGACACGACTACCCTAAAAATGGGTGCGGAGCCATAACTTCTAAGTTTCGGGTCATTTAAATTTGAAGTTTGAATTGTGAAGTTCAATCGAAGACTTAAATTTGGGATTAAAGCTCGAATATCAAGTGAATTGCAAGAGTGAATTGCTATATGGATTGATGCTTCATATAAACCATACCCTAAAACAATCTATAATTCATTTTGGGTTAAAGTGGTAGAAATTGAATTGGCTTTACTTACCATGCGTCAAGTTCACATACCTTTCAACTTTTCACTCCTACTTACACGTAGCACTTGCTGCTTTGACTCCAATCAAGATTCAAATCAAAACTCAAAAGCTCCAATTTTTAATTTTTCTTTTTCACATGATGATGCCAAACAAAGCTTACTTTAAAAGTACAACAAATTCAAGCGAAAGAAACATCTAACCCGAAAAACATACCAAAAAAATAAACACACAAAAAAAAATAAAAAAAATTTAACAGCAGTGAGCAGTGAACAACCTAACAATCCCAGTTCGTCACCCACGTTGACTTTCCATTTTCCACTCAAATCTGAACCCCTAATTTAATGGTAGGTATCGTCATGGTAGACAAAATCCAAGCAGAGAATCCGAATCCATTTTAGATTTTAGAACCCTAATAAAAGGTAAGATTTTGTATTTATATTGACTAGATACAATGAATAATTTGAACCCTATGTAAGTATTTGGTATTGTTAATAATCCAATAAAAAAAATTCAATTGTATAATTTTAACTGTTTCCTAAATTTGAAATCATTCCTCTGAATAGATTTAATCATACAGTGTATCTAATCATTCAATTATGTTCAATATTACAATGTATCAAATCCAATATTTTGGACAAAACTACAGTAAACCTCCCAACCTATAGGGTCATTTACGAGTTCATACTCAATTTTGGGGACATTACCAGTACATACTCAACGTCACAGAAACCTTACAATTGTATAATTTTAACTATATTCCTAAATTTGAAATCATTCCTCGAAATAGATTCAATATTACAATGTATAGTCATTCAATTATGTTCTAGTTGGTAGTTAGTTTTTTCTAACCAATTTAAGGTGGTTGTTAAAACACAAACAAACTTTTAAAAAAATAAAAAAATAAAAAAAAGAGACCTAGGGTCCATTTGGATCAAATGATTTAAAACAAGAGATTTAGAAGTGAGTTCTTAATTTTTTATTATTCAAACTTTGTTTTTCTTCTAACATTGTGAATAGAAATATCATTAAACCAAAGGTTGGCTGGTGTATGACAATAGAACTAAATATAAACTATACTGACAAAATGCATTGAACATAAAAACAACAACTATGACACGACTACCCTAAAAATGGGTGCGGAGCCATAACTTCTAAGTTTCGGGTCATTTAAATTTGAAGTTTGAATTGTGAAGTTCAATCGAAGACTTAAATTTGGGATTAAAGCTCGAATATCAAGTGAATTGCAAGAGTGAATTGCTATATGGATTGATGCTTCATATAAACCATACCCTAAAACAATCTATAATTCATTTTGGGTTAAAGTGGTAGAAATTGAATTGGCTTTACTTACCATGCGTCAAGTTCACATACCTTTCAACTTTTCACTCCTACTTACACGTAGCACTTGCTGCTTTGACTCCAATCAAGATTCAAATCAAAACTCAAAAGCTCCAATTTTTAATTTTTCTTTTTCACATGATGATGCCAAACAAAGCTTACTTTAAAAGTACAACAAATTCAAGCGAAAGAAACATCTAACCCGAAAAACATACCAAAAAAATAAACACACAAAAAAAAATAAAAAAAATTTAACAGCAGTATTTATCTCTCTGCATATTCCTCGCATCTTTGGGAACTCGAATTCTCATCAAAGCAGAAAAACGAGGATTTAGAATTCGAATTCTCGCATTCTCGGCTTCTTAAATTCCCAAGTTTTCCTTCTCTGTTTCCTTGTTTGTGCTTCAATCAATCAGTTTTGGGGAGAGAGAGAGAGAGAGAGGTGGAATTGATTGAGCTCCGGTGAGTGTGGATCTGGCAGGCGAAGCCAATTGAAGCCTCAGATCAATGCTTTGTTCGGAGGCAATTTAGGTCCCGTCATATCTATAATTCGGTTAGTTAAACTCATTTTTTGTATATATATTTTTCAGCTCAAATTTTGAATTGACAAGATCTGAGCCCTGTCTGCGTTTCTATCATCTTTAGTTGAATTTGATTTCTTTTAGGGTTTTTACGAGGATCTTAGCTGGTTTTTGAAGTTTTTATATGATCTTGGTTGTTCTAAAGGCAAGATCTGCTTCAGCTATACTGATTTTCGACTGGTAGCTGAGTTTGCTGAGGTATTTGATCGAATTGAGCTCCCATTTGCCTTCTGTTTGGTTGCTAAGAAAGTGTAGCATAGGAAAAAGGAATGAAATTGGGAATATATAAAGATGGTTTAATAATATGGTCTTCTTGGGGATTCGAAGGCTAATCTATTTGGATGGTCTGAAGTGTGCATTTTGAGAGTTTAATCTTGTCACGTATAATTCGTTCTCAATGATTGTGTTTAAGGCATACTAATAATTCACCAAGAATGTTTATTAGTTTTTAAGAGGGCTTGTAATTATGGGATGTAGTTATAAATTGTGGATTATTTTATTTTTTATTTCTGTAGATTTTGATTGTTCTGTCGAGTGTGACGGTGGGACAAATTGATGAAGAACGGGATGATAGAATGCAGTGTATGCCATTCAAAGTTGGTTCCCCCGAACACTAAAGCTTTCTCGAGGGCATATGACCTCCACAAGAGCAGGTTATCGTCCAAGCAACGTGTTCTCAATGTCCTCTTGGTCGTTGGTGATTGTATGCTAGTCGGTTTACAGGTTTGCTTTCATATATGGACTTATTTTCCTTATCTTTCATAGTAATCAAATTTTTTTATTACAAGATAAAGTATTCAAATTCAAGTAGTGAAGTTTATTATATTTGAAATCTGGAATTTTTAAACATGTATTTGATAATTCAGTTTTCCAATATTTTCTGCATGATTTAACAAGGTTGAGCATGTTTTCTCAACTACCTAGGCCGCTACCAATGTCATCATTGTCAGCCTACAAAGAGCTGTTGTTATTCTTCTACCAACCCTCAAACTAGCATCAGCACCACCCCTGCCATCATCATTGCCATAGCTGTGGCTTCTGCCACCTTGTTACTGTTCCTTGCATTGCCATCTATATTTATTGTCATCACCTTTACCCTAATGGCTAACATCATGCTAACTTCCTTTGACCACTGCCCCCACTGTTACCATTTCACCACCCCGCCATGATTATGTCATTATTACTGTTGCAAATGCCGTATCTGTTTCTACTGTTGTTACTTCCATTATCTTTACCATTCCTGCCCTCAGAAAATCCTGTAACTTTTGTTGAATTTGATCTGATTTAACTTATCAATTTCATTTGTTTGTTTTGGACTATGAAGAAAGTTTAAATATCAAACATGTTAGACAGCATATAAAGATTGGAATCAAGTTGATTGATCATATTGTAAAAGCAATAACACTAACAACTGTTTCAAAAGGTCCTTTAGAATATTTCTTTTTACTTGTGCGATCTTGATAAGGATTTATGAAGTAAGCTGCAAGTCGATGCTATAAATTTTTTGTGCAGTTCTTCATCCCAATTTTTTTTATCAACTGACATGGCTATTTTTTTTACTTTCTCTACCAGCCTATTCTGGTTTATATGTCCAAGGTTGATGGAAAATTCGAATTTAGCCCGATTAGTGTAAACTTTTTGACAGAGGCTGCAAAGGTTCTATTTGCTGTTGTCATGCTACTGTTGCAGGTATTGTCAACATCTTTTTCCTCTCCCTTACTCAAATATGCACGACAATATTCATGCCTTTTGATTTCCACTTTTATTAAAAACAAATATGAGGTGTTTTATTAGTAAAATCTAATTCTCCAAGAGAAAGAAGATTTCAGATTAAGTTACAGTTATTCCCCAGTGCTGTTAAGTTCCAGCATCTTCTCTGGGTTTTGGTTCAAACTGGATTAAGGTCCAATATGAAGTTTACTCAAAATTTTATACTGTGCTGTCAAAGGCTTCAACTCCTGTATGGTGTGCTTAGGTTCGGAGATGAGGCTAGAAAATACCTTAATGCCATGTGAGGCGCAGTTACTTGGTTGAGCGCCCTTTTTATCTGTGGTTGAGAACTTAGGAGCTCCCTCGTATTGAAGATAGTGAAATTAATTATGCCAAAAGGACAAACTTGCATACACGTTTTTTTTTTGCAATTTTAAAATTTAGGGGTAAAATTGTATATGAAGAGAGATATCTGGTGTGGAGGGAAAGAGATGAATGATAGTCAGTAATAATGCTCGCTTTCTAGATTATATTATGGGTATTTTGTGAAGTACTTATGATTCTTTTATTTGTAATGGGCTTAATTTGTTTTTGTTCTTATTGATGTTTTCTTTAATTCTGCAGGCTAGGAATCAGAAAGTTGGGGAGAAGCCTCTTCTCTCAATTTCAACATTCGTGCAGGTTGCCTTTCCACTGACATTACAGTTGTTGATTTTTCTAAGCTCTTGTTTTCATAATGTTTATTTCTGTTCATGATATCGTAACAATGGAAGTTGGTCCCTCCTTTAGTTTGTTCTGCATGGTTGCCTATTAGGAAGCATTATGTGATCCTTTAGTCTTTTTTTTCTTTTCATTTCCTTTTCAGTATCTTGTTTTGCTCGTAAGCTTGCTGACACTTTAGAGTTTATATATTTAGAAGTGAAACACAGTCGTTTGTGATCCAATAAGATTATTCTTCTCTTTTTGCAGGCGGCTAGGAACAATGTGCTTCTTGCTGTTCCAGCATTTCTTTATGCTATTAATAACTATTTAAAGTTCACCATGCAGGTAAAGTAATTTCATAGATCCTCTTAGCATTCATCTCTGTGTTCGGGTGGCATATATGATTAAATTTGAACTTTTCAAATTTTAGTATGATTGATGGGACTCATGGTATTCCTATAGAGAAGTTGTGATATGACCAAGGTTTTTAGCTCTAAGGATTCTCCCTCATGTAGTTTTTGAGCCCTTCTGAAAGGATGTATTGAATCTCGCAGGTCTACTTATAAAAAGTAGCTTTTGCGGTGTTAAGGTCTAAGTAATATTCTAAAAAGGGTCGCACAAAACAAAATTCTTGGATAGAGATATGTGGCCATGCACTACACCACACTTTGTTTGTGACATGATATATTCATACCGCAACTACTTAGTTGCCTAGGAGGGAGTGCGAGCTACCAGTTATTTATACCTTGTAATTCTTTCGAATAGTATGAGCTACCAGAATTTGCTATTGCTTAGGCTTTATGGGAATTTTTACATGTAATTCTACTAGGTCATCCAAAGTTTATCCTGATATTCATCGGACGTTTCCTATTCATCGATTTTGGAGAGCTTTGTCAATTGATTTCTGTTCATAACATAACCTTATTTATTTTGCAGCTATATTTCAATCCTGCAACCGTGAAAATGCTCAGCAATTTGAAGGTACTATTAGTTTCATAATATTTATTATCGGTATCTTAGTGATGTTAACGATCATTTCATGACTTGCTTAGCCTTGCTTTGCCCCGGAACGCCTACTATCTTAAACCTCTTAACAACAATATTCTCACTTATTTTAAATAAACATAAACATAACCTAATAGCCTGGATACCCTAAGGGATTGTGATACATTTGAAGACTGTCACCAATTCCTCTATGTGTTAGGCACATCAATGTTATCTGGACTCACTACTCAATAAATTAGAGCATACTTCAAATCAACAAATAGGCTTCAATTTATTACTTATGTACACACGCATATATCTTCAATGCATGAAGATGGAATGCGCACGTTGTTTTCGAACCTTATTTTGAAACAAAACATCTTTTTAGAGAAACCAAGAGATATTAACAACTTGGTAGGACTGAATTTCTCACTTCTCATACTTAACTTATAAGAGCCATAGCAAGGAAGAGTCCCTAAACTATACGGAGTCCAAAGGGCAGACCAGAAACTTACTTGATCCCAAAGTCTCATATCCATACCTACTCCTGAATAATCCCAAAAAATCTTTCTATTCTGCTCAACCCAAAAAACTGCCAACACCCTGCAATTCCAAAGACTTCAAGCTTTCATGTTCAGTGGTTTCTTATTTGTTTATATATACAAACCCTTTTGGAATTTATCTATAGGGATCCCTCTTAACAAGTTCTCTGTCTCTCCCTCTCCCTATATATATATCTATCTATATTATATTGTAGGGCCTCTCTGATATGGTTAACTGCAAGAATTTGTGATATATGTAAAAAATATATGTACTATAAAAAACAAATACATATATTGCAAGGTTGTGGCTAGCTGAAATGAGATTTATGATTTTAGTACAATAGCTTATTTTCCGAGGCAATGTGTTGGTCTTTCATGTAAAATATTTAGGGTATGTGAGTATCGCTTTCGTAACAAACCTGTTTGAGTAACCCTTCTTTGGTCCTTCCACGCCTATGGTTCCCACATCTTCATTTTGAGCTGGTTGAATACATCTGGCGAGGAAGATATTTTTTCCAGTGCTCAGTGGTAGGACTCTTTCTGAAACAGGTCCTCTTGGGGGGGGAAGCTTCTGCATTATGCATTTACAATCTTCCTATAATCAGTCTCATAAATGATGCATTATTCCAGCCTCTCGAAACTATTGTTTTCATGCCTTCTGTATTTAATTTTACTAGAGCAATTAAAAAATGCTTCATGGACACCAAACCCAGTGTTAGTGGCATGAGATGTCTGACATGGTGACCTCAATGAAAAAAATACCCTGCACACTGGTGTTGGTTCCACAGGAGTTGCTTGCCATGCATATTTATCGGGCTTGAAAAGATATGCTAAGATACTTTTTGTTTCACTTAGTTTCACCTGTAGAAATTCTGCTGTTCGTTTTAACAAATTTGATATATTCTTGTCTTAAATTAATCAGTTGTTAAATTTCTGGAGTTTGATGGAGTTGCAGGTGTTGGTGATTGCTGTTTTATTGAAAATGATAATGAAACGCCGATTTTCAATAATTCAGGTTAGTATCCTAGTTTCTTAGTCGTTTGAGCCAGAAAAAGAAGGAACTTTTATACTTGTACCTGTATGTTCTTTTCTGGTTCCTACTAGGTGGGGGAGGGGGGAGTAGTCACTTGTAGAGCTTTGGATGAACTTATTTGAACATAATCCTTTTGATGCTATGCTTTGTTATATGGTATCAAACTGATATTACTTTGATGCAGTGGGAAGCCCTTGCTTTGTTGCTCATCGGGATTAGTGTAAATCAGTTGCGATCTTTACCAGAGGGTTCCACTGCTTTAGGTCTTCCAGTTTCAACAGGCGCATATGTATACACATTGATCTTTGTAAGTGATTTATGATATTTTGTTGTTTTTACTAGTGAATGTCATCCTGTTTAACATGCACCTTTAGGTTAATAACTATATCATCATGTTGACTTATCTTAGATTCATTTTACAGGTAACAGTTCCATCCTTGGCCTCTGTTTACAATGAGTATGCTCTGAAGAGCCAATATGACACAAGTATATACCTCCAGGTGAGATATAGGATTTTATAATTTTCTCATGAAAGTAACTGGTGTTATTATTAAAGGATGTTGAGGAATTGGTTTTCTAAAGGTAGCAAATGGCCATTTGCTTCTGTACTTGCAGTCAGTGATCTATTACCAATTTGGATCTTGATTACTGTTTTATAATTTTATTTTGGGTGGAGCTATCTATTCTGTTTATCTAAATTTACTAGGTGGTTTATGGATATGGTTGGGCTTGGGCTGGAATTTGCAAATGATGAGCATGCCATATAATCTCTTGGTAGCTTAGGTTATACCAAGAAAGTTGGGAGTATTGGCAAAATTTCTATGGGTTTTTGGGAGTCTATAAGGAAAATAAGGCCACTTGCCTCAAAGTTCCGGTATTTAACTGATGTTGAAGCTTATTGACAAGCTGGTGACATATCACTGAGATGTCGGCAATAAGGTGGAAGGACATACCCTTTTCCACTCGTTTTGGTTTCTATGCATGACCTCATCTAAGATCAATTGCCTCAGTGTGACCTAGAGCTTCATAAACATATCTTAGCAGCTTTTATTTCATGTTTGGACAGCTATTGAAAACTGAGAAATATAAGTCATCAATTTATCTTCTTCGTTTGAAGTCTTCTTTTGGCTGTGCAGAACTTATTTTTATATGGATATGGTGCTATATTCAACTTTCTAGGAATATTGGTAATGGCCATTGTCAAAGGTATGAACTACACTATGTTTAATTGTTCTTGCAGAGAAATCAGTTTATTTATTTATTTTGATGAATAAAAACAGTCTAAAAGAAAGTCCCATGTACAGAAGTAGTACGCAACAATTTGAGAGCATAAAGCAAGTATAAAATCGAAAAGCAATGAAGGGGAGTTCTATAGCTCAGAATGCCACCTTTAAACATAACCCTTCAGCTATTTAAGATGGTCCACTGGCTTTGGTAGCTGTTTGTTTTAATTTTCTATTTAACCACAAGTTCTAAAGTAAAAACTAAAGGGTCTATTCCCGAAATCTCTTTATTAGATGCATTCAAAAATCTGCTGTGTCATCCTGAGATCAGAGCAGTAACTGATCTTGGCACCTGGAAGAAACAATTACCCCAAACAGAGAAGACAACTCCTCACCTTTTCCAACCTAAAGGGCTTTTCTGAGAAAAAGATGAACTTCGCTTTTGTATGCTTCCTTACACTTATATCATCTATTTACATGCCCTTGCTCTCTGAATAAAATTATCCACCAAGTCTTCTCAACAAATGCCACCACTTTGGGGGTTTTTATTCTCCAAATTTCCTTCCAAGGGGACAGTATGCATTTAAACCCTAATTAGAGAACGTTAAGATAATTTGTAGACTCCAGTTCACTATACTTCCCATTCCTCACAAAGAACAAAAAATGCTGTCACTGTTACCTCCAACTACTGAGAACTAACTGAAAGCAATATTCAATGGTCAGATTCAAATTATTGACTCTAGTAGCACTTGTACTTATTCAAGGAAGTCATATTGTTAGTTATATTTTCCCGATCAATTTAGTTTTGGAATATAATTATTGTTTAATATAGTTGAATGGTGTAAGAGGGCCATTTCACGGATAAACTTCTTCATTGCGCTTTTGCACTGTGGTATTTTATGGTGGAAACTTGGGAAATTTATTGTTGTAAATGGGTGTTTCGAGTCTAACCTCTTGTTGTATGACTGTTTCAGGTCCAAGTAGCTTTGATATCCTTCATGGTCATTCAAGAGCTACAATATTTCTGATAGCTAACAATGCAGCACAAGGAATTCTGTCCTCTTTTTTCTTCAAATATGCAGGTTAGTTTTCCGCAATAGCAACTTCAGGTGTAGGTGTCATGCCAATTTGTGTATGGACACGTTTGCTGTAATAAAGAGATTGCTACCGGGAATGAGAGCGAGATTCTTTTATTCAGCTTCTGCTTTCATTAACCATCACTTTTTTTGTTAAATTTCATTTTTCTCATCACTCTTCATTGAAGATGTTATTCAATATTTTCAGATACGATTCTAAAGAAGTACTCGTCCACAGTGGCCACTATCTTCACAGGCATAGCATCTGCTTTGCTGTTTGGTCATAAATTGACTATGAACTTTGTTTTAGGAATTTCTATTGTCTTCATCTCGATGCACCAGGTAACCTAATAAATGAACTTTTTTTTTTCCATTAGTTAATAAAGAGAATGAGAGAGTTTCAAAACAAGAAAATGTGTAATTAGAAAGAGCTTTCTTTCTTTTTCTTCTTGTTCTTCTGATTACTTCGTTGGGTGACCTTTGTTTGTTTCCATTTTCTATTTAGTTCTTTTCTCCCATTTCGAAAGTCAAAGAAGAGGAACAAAATGGGAAGCTAGAAATGATAGATGTCGATGATAAACACAGGTATCTGCTCATTCTTTTTACTCATTTCGGTCATATAGGATAGTGGTGTGGCATGGCAGCATTAGTTGGGAGTTAAACCTCCTTGTTCAGATGCGTACCCACTTGCTTGTACATGTTACTGTGTTCCTGTTGTATGCTTGACAGAAACACCTAGTCAAGCACTAAACCATTGATATTTTATTGTTAGGCCTAACAAGAATAGGTCACCAAGGAATTAACGTTTGAAGAACTTTTTTACTTTTGATACTTCGCCATTTTTATAGTATGTACTTTTGATACTTGGTCATTTCTACAGAAATAATGTAATATTTGAGGCAGACCTAGAGTTCTGATTCCTGCTTTGAACAATTGATTCTCTAGAAGGAAATTTGGTGCCACTCTTTCATGTCGACCCCCTTTTTTATTTTTGGTGCTAAGGAGGGCTAAAGCCCAAACATGTCGACCCCTTCATCACCACTTTACCTCACAATAGATAGATCAAGAAAAAAGAAAAGGAAACATGGAGCCTCCAGTATGAGTTTTGGGGTTTGGGGTCGTTGGGTGAGAGGCTAGTTGTTATTATGAAGGAGAAATTCATGGAAAAATAATTTGTTTCTTTTTCTTCATGATGGTTACTAATGTAGATGTTTTTCTTGATTTAGGTCAAAGGATTCCTTTATCAATATGGCAGCAGGGGCAAATGAAGAGGTTTAGATTTGCAAATAACTTTTTTCCTTTTAAATATTAATTTTCTCACTCTTTTCTTATAAATTTACCTTTTCCAGGCTAGTCACCGAGTGGGACCTGATGAAAGACAGCCGCTTTTACCCACCTAAAGTTAATTAGAGTATGTTGTTGTTCTTTAACTATTATTGTTTGCTACATGCATCTGCTGCATAATCTATTTAACTATGTTGAGTGAGAAAATTACCAACACCATGTTGAATAACAATTAAATTGGAGTAGTGTTTCTTACATTTTGCAGCAATTAATATAGCTGTCACATCCAGTAGCCAATTAAGCCTATAGATCTTGGAAAGGCTACATTGTGCAATTAGTGTCTTATGAGACATCCACATTATTTGGTCGGTCGGAAAAGAACGTTCCTTTATGTCATAAAATGTCAACCTGAAACTGGCATAACTGGCTTTTTTCTGTACATAATCAGGCTTTGTTTTTGGCTTATTGTTGTTGTTGCAGGTTGGTTTATTTTTCTTTTGAAGGAATTCTTTTGGCAGGAATTAAACAATACAAGAGATAAGCAAGGTTCCTCAAACATTCAATAAATTAATCTGAGAAGAAATACTTTTCTACTGTTTTTGGGGATCCCTTTCCCGTATCACAGGGTTTCCCTAAGTTGTGTAAAGCAATTTATATAAACGAATTCGGAGTATACATATGCCTTTGAGTGATCCCAGTTTTTTTGCTGCAGAAGATTTGGATAGAGAGATAAGCAACATGTCCACAATGATTTGGTTCCTTCCTTCCAGCACTTTATCTACCAATGTGATTTATATTAGCGTTCTTTTGTATTCTTTACCTTGGACCCCATAGATATTTCACCCCCCAATCTCAATTTTTGTATTTTTTTTCTTTATTTCATACAGACTTAGATTTTGTTTTGGTAAGGGACAGCATTCAGAAAAATAAAGAGAATGTCTACGAAATCATGTTTGTGTACTTAACGCCTCATTATCATTGCAATCAAACGTGTTTGAAATTGTTTTTTTCTTTTTCTTTTCTAGTGGAATCTGAGACATGTTTAGTTTTATTATAGGAAAAATCTTGGCTCTTTAAAATTGAGGAGTCCCATTTGGTATGTTTTAAGAAATCAAATATCGTGATGGTTGGCCCTCATTTTAGGCCACCAACATCTAACTAGGATTGTGAATCTTATGCGGTCATATAACGTCCACCACAAGGAACGTTAAAATGTCTTTGGATGTGAGTTCGTTCTTGTGGTTTTAAGGGCCATAAACTCAAACCAGGTGATGTTTCTTGGAGTGAGAACATGGTGATATGGAGATTCCGGTTAGGTCCTTACAGCACTTGAACAATGGGGAAGTAATACTCAGAATGTTAGGCAGATGGATGGATTTCGTTTCGGAAGGCTATTTCACATGCTTCCTTAGTGTTGCACAAGAGCATTTGATGTCATTTGTTCTCTACCATGACAATATATCAAAACTAAAGAGTCCTAGGTAAGAGATACTCTTCCAAATAATGATCTAGCTCTGGTTTAACAAGCTCTACACTTGAGTTGAATTAGAAAGTAATTTTGAGTGAATCAAAAACTGTTGGATTAGGAATTTCCTCTGGATTATCCAATACACTATTTTATGCATCTTGATCTCTCAGGTGTTTTCTTAAAGGCATTTTGGTATCGCTACCATGTTGAACTACTAGACCTTCACTTCTAACCAGCCAGTGTTTTCAGTTGGTTTAATTGATCCACATCATCTAAGGATGAGTAGAACCTTTCTATTGCATAAACATTTCTTGGTGAAATAGGTTCCAACCGTTCATACCAAACTTGGATGGTATTTCCTTCAAGATTTGGAAAAGAAGCTGTCTGTGTAGACCAATTGGAGTACCACATTTTCTAGAAACCTCTCTCACATTAGATAGAAACTACATTTTTTTTTAGTTTAAGCGATAGTCTAAAGCTAAAGGGGAGGGAGATTTCTCACAGACACTCAACTAAAATGTCATGAGAGTTTGAACTTGAGATCTCTTGTCTGCAACTTAAGCCGTATCCGGCTTAGGTTTCAATGCCTCAGCCTAAGCTCACCCACACAGGTCGGACCTTTTAGGCTTGATGGGGTCAGGATGGGCCAACCAATTGAAAATGTATTTGTATTCAACTATAATAGACTTAATTTATCAAAGCCGAGTAGTCGAGTGGTAAGATGACCTCATATCAAAGGGTTAAAGTTTCCTAGGGCGCATATTTTTGCAAAATTTCGCAAACACACAAATTGGTTAGTTTGATTCTAAATTATAAGGAGGGGAATTTGAACTCGGTTGCAGAGTAGAGTAGGAGTACATCGGCTCTATCTTAACTTAAACCAATCACATGTATGAAATTTTGATGAGAACTTTAAGGAGAGTAGTTGAGCATTTCCCAAGAAAAAAAAAAATTTCTACGGCAACTGTTCTTTTCAAGCAAGATGCAAGAGGGGACGAGCTTGTCTCCGCATCACAGCCAAAAAGTGAAAAACAGAACCAAGTAAATGCTAAAAAGAGAAACTACACAACTTTCTCAGAAAAGTGAGAGTGAGAATGATAGTGAGCTCCAGCCCCACACAAAATCTTTGGCTACATGATATGAACTCCTCCGTCTACCTCCACCACTTCTCCATCTCCACAAACCCATGCTCTTCCAAATCCTCCTCCTTCTCTTGCTCCATGCCTCGCCCTCCCAATCGCAATCGCAATCGCAGAACTCGCCGCAACCGAAACCCTAGCAGCCCAACCACCACCATAACCACCACCACCACAAAACCCTACTTCTACCCTTCTTCTTCGCCATCGCGCCCTGATACCCTCCAAGCCACCTTCGACCTCCACTACCTCTACCACACCTCCCACTACAGCCTCCAACAATTCCTCTCCTCCGCCTCCGACGCCCTCCAAGACCTTCGGACCCTCGTCTCCGTCGACGCCGATAATCGCGTCATCGTCTCCTGTCGCCCTTCCACGCTGCATTTCGTCGGAAATTTGGTGGTTATGACCTTCGCCGTCGTTTTGGGGTTTAGGGTTTTGATTGGGTTGGTGAGCTTAGGGTTTGGGGGTCGGTCCGGGTATGGGAGGGAGGGGACGGTGGTGAGGAGGGATAGGAGTCTTGGGGGAAAAGAGGTTGTGGTGGGGAGGGTAGAGAAGGCGAGAGTTGATGTGAGGAAAAAGAAGAGTTTTGGGATGTTGGACAATCCTCTGTCGATGCCGAAGAGAGCGGTGGTGGATGGTTTGGGGAGGCTTTTGAATAGCCGGGTTCGGGCTTGGGAGAAAAAAAAGCTGCCGAGTTGGTGGCCAAGCTCTATGCCGCAGCAGAGTTCGGTGGTGGATAAGGATTATTATCAAAGCGAAGCAGATAGATTGGTTAGAGGTCTGTTTGTTGGCTCTTTCTCTTTCAGTTCTCATTTTCATATAAATTCATATGTTACTGCATTTACCAAAATCGCATTAGAATCATATTTTAACATTTCTGAGTCTGCTATCATTCGAATTCCACATAAGAAGTTTCGGTTCTGACTTGATTTTGTTGGTGGGTTTTGCTTTTGTTGTAGGTAAAAGTCACACATTTCTCAGAGTTTTGTAGCTATTTTTTTTATCCCACTTTACATCTTTAATTCGCAACTCATCCACTTGATTTCCAGCGATCACGGACAATAGAATGAGCGGAAAGGACATTGTGGAGGATGATATTATTCATGTCAGTGCTTTTATGTATCGAGTTGATTGTGCATTACTTTTATAACATTTGCAGTCTCATGAATGACAAAATTCCTACAAAGTTTTTTCCCTTTTATTTTTTCCTTGTGAACTATGATTGTCGATAAATACATTGGTAGATAATTAAACATACATTTTTTGTAGGTTCACACACTTTGTACGCACATACATGAGATGTATATGTAGCAAAAATTCAGGTTAGGGTACTTTTCTTGATGATTTGTGTTTATATGACAGTCTTAGAAAAAGTGTAACATAATATCAATCTAAGTGTTAGTGACTTTAATTGTTTGAAAGCATGTTTTTATACATACAGATACGTTATTAGATACATTTATTGTGTAGTTAATAAGAGGAGGGTAGTAGCCCTTGCACCATGAGAGACTAGATGTTTATATTAGCTAAGGATTATGCAGATTGTTACAATATTGCTATTCATGAAGATTATGGTTTTTAAGATTTTACTGTATTAATGTCTGTATGTGAAAACCTTGTTGTTATATGGGAATTAAGACGTCATGTTGGCATCAGGTTTATCATACACCTTGCTTATTTAAACCTCAGAAACAGTCTTCAAACATTTTCCCCATAAGTAAATATGTGCCAATTGGATTTTTTTCTTCCTTATATTTATTATTTTAATATTCTAAAAAGACTAATTTTTATAGTTTTTTTACTTGCTTATTTATGATTTTAAACTTCCCATCTTAAATTTCTTTTGTCTAACATTTTGGTTAACCAAGGGTGTTTTATGGGTTTTTGAAAGTTTCATCAAAAGGTGCTTCTTCCTTTAAATGATTAAGCTTATGAAGCAGTTGTGAGTGTGGTTGATGTTGAAAGAATCAATGTGTAGTGCATCATGTGAAATTAAACCAAATACTAAATGAGTCCAGATAGTTATCTCTTAAAACGTTATGTGTCTGAAAGAGATTTTGATGAGCATGTTTGGTTGATGTAATGTTTGTGAATTTCAGTAAGATGTTAAACTTTTTATTTGGAATATTTGTTATATCATTGATTCATTACCACAATTTCTTTATTTGTAAGTTTTAATTACAATTTTGTGCTGCATTAACTGATCATTCATAATACATTGTATACTTCTTTGTCTGAGTGGGTGAGCAGTTACGTCAAATATGCAGGACATCTAGAGTACGGGTCACCTTTGATACAACAAACACACGAGATTCATTCTACCGTGTGTCTGTTGACTTTGTCTTAAATACTTGCAGCAGGTGTGATTCTTGGATGCAATACATTAACATTCTAATAGTTTATACGACCACTTTTTATTTGGGTGCTTTGCTTTCTCCTGGTGTTTCAACATTCATAGTATGGCAGGGCCCCAAGTCACTCTACTTATGTTCAGATTGACGGCGAAGATGTTTGTCAATTCGTTGCTGGGCTTGCTGAGAATATTGGGCTTGACAACATTCGTGCTGCAAGAATTGTGTCTGCAACCGTTGCTGCACGTACACGTTCACGCTTTTTGCAGGCATGGGTAATTTTTTTTCACTCTTGTTCTTTTGACTATGGCCATGTCACATGCTTGCACAGACTGACAACAATTTAAGTGCCTCTTGTGGCACAGGCAGTTATTTTGACATCATATTCTCCAAAAAACAAAAAGTAAATAGAAAACTCTTGCACAATATTTTGTGAATAATTGTGAGAGAATAAAGAAGATTACTTGAAAAATAATTGCTTTAGGGAACTCTAGATCTCTTTGCTCTTTAGGTTGTTGGCTTCAGAATTTAGGGATAGTTTTTTTTTCAGGCTATATTGTATGTTTCAAATTCTCCAGTACACTAGTTTTGTTGGCCTGCTGCCTCATATCTTTGTTGCTTAGTTATGGTCTGCTGGCTTTGGAACTAAATTAGCATATGACTTTAACTTATAGTGTAGAAGCCTAAATTTTTTAGGTAAGCATTTCTGACAAAAATTCATCACTTTGTCAGAAATGTTGACCTAAAAATATTTTAGACTTTAACATGTCAGTTTAATTGGAGTCCTGGTAGTTTTAATTTTTTGGTTTATTGGATTCTATGAGTTTTGAATTCCTGGGAGTTTTCTAGAGAATAATTTAAGGCATATGTTACTTTGATGGTGAGGTTGAATTTGGGACCTATAAGTTCGATTTATACTCCATTTTGTATTTTCAATTATATTTTTTTATGGCTCTGCTGGAAAATATCCTTTCTTTACCTTTCTGAAAACACTTTATCACGTTCTTTGAATTTTTAAATGGTTGTATTTCTTAATTGTTTGATTGCAGGCTTTGGTAATGCAAGGTAAACATGCAGAAGCAGTAATCGAATTGTCAAAGTTATGCCTTATTTTGCGGATATTTCCTCCCGAGGAGTCCTCTGTATGTGCTTTGTTTATTCGTGAATAATAACCATATCTTGATATTTGCATTTCTTTTTTTAATTTTCGGAATTTACTCATAGTTTTTAAATCCTAAACTCTAAAAGCATACATTATTGGTCCGTAAATTTTGATTATGTACCCAGCACATGACCACCAAAGGACAAAGTGGTCATTCTCTACCCATCCTTACCCTCTGACTCATTCCTCTATCCGCCCTGTCTCTGATCATTCGCAAAGCCTCTCTCTCTAACCAAGCATGTGATGAGGCAAGGCAGAGTAAAATAGCCTTGGTCATCTCACTGTTTGGTGAAATGCTCCAAGGCATACCGAAGCACGTGCATCTAGCTCAAAGCGAGACTTCTGCCCTATTGCATAAGAGTCTTAGACATCCTTCATTTATGCAATCTTGGAATGTCTCATGTATTCAATAGTCAAGTAGGCATTTACCTCAGCTGACACCTTCTCGAGTAAACCTTCTACCTCAGAACGAGGCAAAGTCAAGCAGTGATCAAGCTGTAAATGAAAAGAACCGTGCACATGGGTGTTTGCCCTTAATATGGGTCCTGTGAGGCACCCTAATTTTTAGTCAGGTCAGGAACCTGTGTATTACGGTTGGCACCTCGTTTTCCCCACTCCAAAAGTGGCTTCTGGAAATACAAGCTTTTGTGATCAATATAAAGCCTTAGCAGTCGCATTGTCCAGAGCGTTGGCTGACATGCATTGGGGCTAAAACTGGTGGGAGGCATTTACAAGTGACAGGATAGTAGGGAATGGATAAGAGGGTAGGGAAGAGTAGAGAACGACCAATTTGTCCTTGGTTAATTTTACATATGCAACATCAGAAACTGAGAGGCTTTCATACTATTGTTGTTAGTAGTATTGAGTTGTGATTCTTGATGGTTTTTTATTTATTCTGCAGCCAGAGATGGAGATGGTGGCTCGAGGCTTGGCGAAACACTTGAAATTGAATCAGAGGCAATTTCTAATGAGCATGCTTGTTGGCATTTGTAGTGAAGAATGCCAAAGAAGAGTCGCAGAAGCTTTGGGTTTGGTACGCATCATAAGTCTCTTTGCAAATTCATTTAATTTTGTGCAAATATTATGATGAATCTTTGATATTGATTAGTTATGAAAAAACTTTTTCTAAAATGTTAGCTCCACCCACTTGGTAATCAGACATAACTCAACAATTGACCTGCAGAGAGTCGGAGCTATATGGGTCACCAATTCCATAATTATTGGTCCCTCATTTTATGGGCCTGTTTGGTAGCATAAACTTTAGAAGTATCTCAAAGAACTGTAGATTCCATTTATATGGATTAGCTCAAGTGCAGTGGCCGTTGGTTTGAACCTTGTGAAGCAAGAAAGCAAGAAATTGAAAAGAAAAGTTTTCTAGGACTCCTTACCACTTGATGTTGATTTCTTGCTATTTTTATGGTGTTGAGTTCTTGATAGTGTTGGTTTTGCTGCTAATTTTGTTATGACAGAATCTTGACCCATCTGGGCTGGACGGGGAAATCTTGGATGCCTTATAGACCTCACCCTTATCCCGTTAGCTCAAAGGTGTTGATCCCCACCAGCTTATCCACAATTTTAACTTTTAAGCATCGACTTGATTATCTGTAATTATTTTCCTAATAATTTTCCCATTTCCCTTGCAGATATCATCTTTTAGAGGCGCTGGTGATGATGATGAACAGTAATGGTATACTGCGAAAAAAGCCATTTAGAAATCACGTAGGGTGTTTATTAATGCGAGTCAATTTTAGTAACCACTTAAGAACTACACTGTTGGCTGTCATGAACAATAAAAGTACATTGTAAAAATAGCCATTAGTTCTAATATCTTCGTTGTGTATTTATGCTGGGAAAAATAGCTTAGCAAGAAAGCATCTTGTGCACTTACTGTTGTGAGTCAATTTCAAGCAGCCCGGCTGTTTATACTGTATATTTGCACAATAAATTATTTGAAAATCGTCTACTAATAATTTCTAAGAATGTGATTGTACCAAAATTTGCACATGCAGCCTACTTTTGGTCAAATTCATTGTGCATACTGAATATAGGGAAATTCTATAGTGCCCCTAATGTAGACCTTCATACATTTCATTAGACTTAAGTGAAGTTACTATTCAGAAGAATCGTGTGGTTAGTATAAATTTAAGTGAAGTTACTATTCAGATGAATCGTGTGGTTAGTATAAAGGTCCACATCTTTAGTCCATTTATGACATTTCCATTATGGAACAACTCTTCTAGGTTGTGGGAGCATGAGCTTCATCTTCTTATTTCAAGTTCTTTGGCTCTTTTTTTTGGTCATAAGAGCTCTTTGGGTCTTAGAGGCTTTTATTTGTAACTTTTTATTTTCGTATCATAAAAAATTAAAAAAGGGTTTAGGAGCAAATCGAAAATTAGGTACAAAATTATTCTAAAAGAAAGTTTTGGGACAAATTGAAATCTAGCTACACATTCAGGGATCTGGACGTATCAAACAACGTGTCACCGTTTTTTTTCTTTTTGTTTGAAAAACAGAGGAAAGTTCAAGTGGTGATGTTGTCTTTGGGATTTTTGCCCACCTATTTCATAAAAAATAAAATAAAAGTGGTGATGTTGTCTAACCAATAGAATAGAATTGAGCCCTATTCTACTGTTTGCGCATTTTAGCGGACAACTGCTTCTTCAACTAAAATACGCCATGCACTGACTTCACATTTCTTAACCTCTTCCCTTCATTTGTTGCCTTGTTTTGAAGTCTTGCAGAAAAACAAACATATACGCGCCCATCACGCGCCCATCCCCTCTCTCTCTCTCTCTCTCTCTCTCTTAACAAACCATTTCCGCTCCAACCTTCTCAGTCTCTCTGCATCAGTCTAACAGTTTCTCTCTCGCTCTCGCTCTCGCTCTCTGTAAGCCTCGACGCTATTAACTCCATTTAATGGCCGAGAAACCCAAGGAAAAGAAAAGAAAATGAAGAATTAGGGCTCGATTTTCATTTTCTTTTCTTGTCTTTCTCTTGGAATCCAATTGGAGCTCTAGATTCGCTGTCTGCTCATTCTAATTCGGTAAACTGATCGCAATCTCTATTCTTCAGGTTCTCATAAGATCTTCGTCGTCAACTCGTGTTTGCTTGCCTCAGGTTTATTGAAGGTAGTGATGACGTATAATTTTTCTTCTACAATCCTAAATTCCTCAATTGAAGCCCTAATTTCTGTTACCTTTCGCTTTTTCTTCAATCCGATTCATTTACTTGATCTGTTAATTTCTTTTTCCGATGCTAATTTTTGGTGTTGTGGTCTGCAGTGAATCGTCAGCGAAAATGGTTTCCTTCGAGATGAATGATCGGAAAAGTGAGTAATTTTGTCTATCTTTACTTTGTCAATATTCCAAGAGGTTTGGATGCTTTTAATTACTTGGTTTGATACATTCGTATATAATCTTTTGTTATTTTTGGATGCTTTTGATTACTTTGTTTGATATACGTATACATAATTTTGTTTATGTGAACAACTTGTTATTGTTAATACTAATTAATTCATTAAAACTGGAATAATAATTTGGTATAGTAATAATGAAGGTGCCACTTGAGATATTTTTTTTAAATGTAAATTGGTGTGACCTCTAATTTGTGCAATTGTGAAATGAAACAGAGATTGGACTAGGATTGACAGGATTTGGCATATTTTTCTCATGCCTGGGAATCGTTTTCTTCTTCGATGAGGGATTACTTGCAATGGGAAATGTAAGTGTCTTTAATAATTATAAGTAATCTCTTTTCAAGTTACGTGCTTTTTGCTGTGTTTGTAATTTTTGTTTTTTGTTTTTATTTATTGTTGTACTTGATAACTGTTTTAACACTCCTCATTTGTTTGTGGTACTTAATCAGATCCTCTTCTTCTCAGGAGTGACTTTAACCATTGGATTTAAGCCCACGATGCAATTCTTCATGAAACGTCAAAATTATAAGGTTTGTGGTCATTAATGTTTCTCTCCATTTCTGCTCGACTTTTTCCATGCTTGTATTATTTCTTTTCGGGGCCATGCATGTATTCTAACTTATCTTTTTCACCTGGTTTTGTTCGTTAATTACAGGGAACAATCTCTTTTGGTCTTGGCTTCTTCTGTGTGATCATAGGATGGCCTATTGTGGGCATGCTTTTGGAGGGATATGGGTTCATCGTACTCTTCAGGTCTATAGGATTTTTACTTTGATCCTTTTCATAGTAATAATTTTTTTTTGCTTATATAAAATTGCTGATGGAGTATGTTGTGCAGCGGCTTCTGGCCAACACTGGCAGTTTTTCTTCAGAAGATTCCGGTTCTTGGTTGGCTATTTCAACAACCATATATTAGATCGGTATGTTTATTTCGGTATTAATTTTTCATAATAGTGGATTAGTTTTTATGCAGTATCTTCTTGACTTGCACAATCATGAATACCATTTCAGACAATTGGGAAGTCCTGGTTTCTTGTTTATTTTCTTAACATGATTTATGTTTGGATTTTGCATGGGAGTCAGTCTAGCCATTTTTATGTCCATCAAAGTTAGTTGATTATTGTTAAGCATGATGAAAAACATATAGGAATTAGGAGCCATTGTTCAATAAGAGATAATGTAAACTAACTGATAGGTAATGCCATTTGAGCTCTGTTTGCACATAAACACACACACACACACACACACATCCATACATAGATAGACTGGGGTAGACTGTGGGACAAGATATGATATATTTTTGGTAATCATGATTTTAACTCTGTTTTTGTTAACCAGAATCCCTTTCTAGGAATGTGAGTGGGTAATTTGGGATTGTGCTGTATATAGTTGGGTTTCATGTGTATCTGGAATTAGTTTTTGATTGAAGTATGGGGACCCCTTTTCTTTGGATATCCAAATACATTCTAATTATTTCTCACAACAGACAAATAAATCCAATTTATAGTAATCTTTTCCAAAGTAATTCTAAAACTTTTGTGCAAAGATTTGGGTAATCCTGACTGTTTAGGGCATTAGTGAAAATAATTGAAAAAAATTGAGGCACGTTTAAAAAAAAATAAAAAAAAAAGAACTTTGATATCCACGGTTTATTATTTATCTATTCAAAATGAGAAAAGAACAGTTTTCCAAGTTCGTGTGCATGTCTTAGAAGCTTCTGGGTGCAACTTTTTTTTTTCTTAGGTTAAAGCTATTATTTTTCACTCTTTTTTTCTTAAAACAAGTTTGTGTAAATTGTTGTTATTTCTTCTATGTTTTTGGTATTTGAGTTGGTGAAATAAAAATACATACAGTATTATAAGGGTGAAATTAAGACAAGTTCTTCAAGTTAATTATAAAAAAAAGAAAGTAAACAAATCTGAAATGTGAACCTTTTGTCTTTGTAATAGCAAAAAATATGATTTATTTGTCAAGTTCCTTAAAGTATTTGAACTTGAGTTGTGTCTGAATTGTGTTTTGTTTAGTTAGATAATGATCAGGGTAGGTTATATTACCTTGGTGGGGACATTCATCTTGTATTTTGTTTCAAATGTCTCTGTTCTCTTGGAGAATGACTTTCAACAATTACTTGGTTTAGTTCCATGATTGGTTTATATTACCTTGCAAGAGAGGCAAGTTTTTCATGATAGTGGACATTCTCTCATAGAGAGTGTACCGAAGACTCAGTATGTCCAAAATGCTTGAACTTCCTGTCTGGTCAGGATAAGCGAAGTCCAGAGTTTTGTGTCCAAATTAAGTTTTCCCTGGTACTGTGCAGTCTACTCTCTGCCATGGTGGTAGCACCTTATAATGTGTCCTAAGTTCAGGTGGCACCTACTTGCACAACCTCAAGTTCAAAGAATGGAGGATCTAGTCTCTATAATGTTTATTCTTGCCTGAATATGAGCTTTATCTGTACGATTATTCTTAGTGCAAGTAATCGATTGATTTCTCTCTGATTTGCAGTTCTTTGACCGATACCGTGGCCGACGGGTGCCTGTGTAAGCCAAGAAATAGAGTGCCACAAATCTGTGTAAGCCAGGAAATAGAGTGCCACAAATCTGGGGGCAGGCGAACCCGTAATTTCTTGTAAAATACTTTCTAGATGGAGAAGCATAATTCTTTTTAAATTCAGTTTCCAAATTGACTGTAGGAAATGACCTCTCAGTTAATGGGCTTTTATATTTTACTGAAAAAAGAAAAAAAAGAAGTGAACAAAATGATATATGAGCTCTATCTGTGTTGGTTTTGCTTCTTTTGTTCCCGTTGCTGAATGTAAAATTCTTTTTTTCTTGATGACTTGGATACTCTTGGGTGCATGTTCCTCTATTAAGATTGTCATTGATTCTGGTCGAGGGTTTTGAATATTTCTTACTAAGGAAACAATGGTTTTCCCCCACACCTATTTCATGATTGTTAATTCAATCTCCGGACTTTTTTCCGAGTAAATTAAGGATTTAAACTATATGAAAATAGCCTATGTAGTACTTGTGGTTAGATTTTTCAGATTCCATCCAATTTGCAGTTCAGAATATCAATGCAGAGCATGTGAGCCCCATGTATTCATTATGAGAATTTAATTCATTTCAGAATAATTCGAATTTGATGAATGCTTTGTGTACGCATAATCAATTGGTGGAAAAAAATATTAAAAGAGAGTTTGAAGAGTTTATTGGATTGAATTATGAACTATTTTTTTCCTGGTCAGAGACAGAGACTTATATAAGTGTTGATATTGCAAGAAAATATGCATATTGCTTGATACCCTGAAACCAAGGATACTACAGTGCTTTTGAACTTGATTTGTACATATGATTTCAACAAGTGTAGCATTCTTCCAAGGATCAAAACCCGTCAAAATAAGAAGCCACTCCAAAAAGTTATCAGTGGTGATTTAGAGATGTGCCTTGCAGATATTTTCAAAATTCCTCAGCCTTGCACTTCATATTCTGACTTTAGCCCCTATACCCTCACCAGATGATGTGGCAGCATGACTCAAATTTTCAGCACTTACTGTTTTTTGCCCCTCCGATTTAGTTCCCGTAGGCTCTGACGGAAACGCTGGTGGGCTACAACTTTCTTCCGGTGATGCTTCTTGTGGAAATCTTCCTTATAGTCATGCTCCTTGTGGAAACACCTTTAGTCATGCTTCTTGTGGAAACCCCTACCCTACTGGTTTCTGTGATCATGTTTTTGCCATCTTGAACAATAACCTTCTTATGCTTTCTTGGAGTTTTAGTTGTTCCAGAATCTACATTTTCAACCGGACAACTATTTTCCACATTTAAATTGATTGATGACCCGGTATGCTCAAAAGCTTTGTCCTTGGATGTTCCCAGTATATCACTGAAAATGTTCTTCACTAGTGAATGATAATCAGAGTCTCCATAACTTAACATTAATATATCACGTCCCTTTGTCGCTGTGAGATCATCTAAAGAAAATGGTAAGGAATTACTTTCGTTGTTTCTTGAAGGCATGTTGAACTTTTGGGAAGCTGATTTCCTCAATGAAGCACCTATGTCACTAGAATCTTCACCCAAATCAACAGCAGCGTACTCCTCCCAGTTAAATGGAAATCCAAGCAGAAAGTGATTGTATAGCTGACAGATTAGCAGTTCCATACAGGAGTAATGAACTTTTCATGATTTATTTTTATCAAATAGGAGTGACGATTAATTAGAACACAGTAATCCTCTAATCAATGACAGTATCTAGTTATAATAGGCCATTTTCTATCTTTGTCAATCCCCTTGCATTTAGGGTTTAGGCTCAGTTTTCTTAAGTCAAGCTGTAAGACGTAAGCACACAAAAGGGAATTACATACCTCTGGGGGAAAGCCATTTTGATGCGTGCGAGACCTATCTAAGAAGCCAGTAACTGTAACCATGATCCCATCTGCTGTCTCAAGAACAGTGGCCGTGTGTCTCTTGGAAATTTCTGCTGAGCTAAAAACTCTTACTCCTAGTCCACTGTCGTAAGAAAAAAAAGAAAAGAAAATGTTATTAACATCTTCAGACAATAATCTCAAAACAGAAAATTGTACACAGTAACTTGAGTGACAGAGATGTACTAAGTCAATATTCATGCACAAATCCAATGCCAAAACTCTATAGAAAGTGCTAGAGATGTCACAGGTCAATCAAGTAAAAAGCAATGGCTGATCAATGAAAGTAAGCTTTCGTTCTCTGTGTGATAAACAACGGTCACAAACAGCAAGATAGAATCTCTTTAATTAGAGCTGGTTTTGAAATTGGAAATACTAGTTTCTGTCGCCAATTACTAATATTTCTTATCACCAGTTCATAATACAAAAAGGAAAAAGGAATGGTAACTGGTCAGAGACACATATCACAAAACTTATTTCATAAAATCCCTGTCAATGCTTCCAAATAATCCATAGACCAAGAGGACATAAACCCAAAAATATGCTCATTAAACAAAGAGAAATATAGCCATCAATTGCTGGAGAAGGCAAATAAATACTAGTTTCTGTCTCCAATTACTAATATTTCTTATCACCAGTTCACAATACAAAAAGGAAAAAGGAATGGTAACCGGTCAGAGACACACATCACAAAACTTATTTCATAAAATCCCTGTCAATGCTTCCAAATAATCATAGACCAAGAGGACATAAACCCAAAAATATGCTCATTAAACAAAGAGAAATATAGCCATCAATTGCTGGAGAAGGCAAATTTTCAAAACAATTCAAGCTGTTTTGGGAGCAAAGTAGGACACTTTCCCTTTTACTAAAGAAATTTACTCTTACCCACCAGAGCAGAAGATGGAATAAACGTCCGTGCATAAACTGAAGAGCTTTTTCTTTAAGCTCTTTACACTAAAAACTGGAAAATGTTCCAATTAACTTCTGGGTTTTGTTCAGTTTCCTTAAACTCTTTAAGATTCCTAAAGAACCAGAGAATTCTCAAAGCAAAATCTAAAATAATAAAGTGAAGTATGAAAGAAATAAATTACTCTCTAGAAGAAAGACCTCCAACAGCCAAGCCCTTTCCTTCAGCCTTTACCAGCCACCAATCATGCAATAAGACCTACCAAAAAATTTCCGAAAGAAAATTAAGCACAAAGCACATATATGTATAAATGTCATCAAAAGGAGTGTGTTGGGACTTTACAGATTTGACGGAGGCGGAGATGATGGCCGTGGTGGAAAATGGTGTTCGAGGGTTTCGGGTATTTGGGTTGGGATTCGTAGCATTTTGGGGCGTTTTTGGGTCCGGAGTTGCAGAGGCCGCCTGTCTTCTTGTCGTCACCATTGCTGTGTGTCTGAATCGCAGTAATTTTTTCCTTTCCTCCTGCTTCCTGAAAAGTCACACTCACTTGGAGTTATAAGGACACCCTTCCAACTGCTGATCCCACCTCCCATTTTTTTGTAGATCAACATCCCACCTCCCATTTAAATTTTTTGGTGTGTTCGTATTGAACTTACTACATTCGATTTGATAACAGGATCACTAATTGCAATAGGAAATCGGACTTCATCCACATGCTCATGATCCTGTATCTTCGGCCCAATCTGGCGGTCTTTGTGAATAGAGGTCTTGAAAGCCCATTGTCATTGACTTCGTATCGAACCACAGTGCATTCAAGAGTTCTGCTTACTATTCGAGTCCGATGAACTATTGGCAACTAAAAATTAGCACAAGATAATTTAATCTTTAAAGTTCTAACTCACAACGAATTGACAAGTTTTGCTGCATATTAGAGATTTGAAATTTTTTTTTAGGGTAACAAAAAAAAATTGACGGAAGTTTTCGACATGGGCCAACTTGAACAAAGAGCAACCTTAACGACTAATCATGTCAAAATAAAACCTTAATGACGAAAGGTAACAATTTTGAGAACCTTTATGATGAAAATCCTATAAAAAATTTTAAAATTTTGAAGTAAAACTTACAAACCAAGAAATAATGAATGAATGAATGAAATGTTAAATTTAGGCTATTTTATTACCGTAAATTGACAGAAGAATGATAAATTATAGAATACTGAAATTTTGACAAGTTAGAAATAGTATTATGTCCTATCTTTTTATATTTTGTTATTAGAGTATGGAATACTAATGAAATGTATAATCAAGTTTTATAAAATGAAGGATTAGTCCCTAATATGATCATCAAATTAAATTCCTCGTATGTATTTTTATTTTTATTTATAATAAAACAATAAATAACAATTAGGAAAAAGAACATAATGGAAAATAATTCCGACCCATCAGTTTATGTTGACCATTTACTTACTCTCTACAAAACCCAAAGTTTAAAAGAAAGGTGCAAAACCCATTTGTGTGAAGAGAGAGAAATGGGTTTTCACTAGCTTTTTCGATTTGCTACGGATGAAAATCATGGAAGAGACAAGCACGTTCAGCTCACTTAGCTGCTTAGAGGAAGAAAACAAAATTCATTTGCAAATTAATTACAGGTTCTTTTTCTCTTTCTTTTTTTGTTCATAATTTTTCTTTTTCTTGCTTAAAATATGGGTGAGGGGTAGTTTAGTCAATTTACATATAATTTGGTTTCGATGCGTGAAAATGAAACTGCGACCACGTTTAAGCCGTGAGGCTCTTGCAACGGTCATATTTCAAAACCCTATTTCCTAATAGCTATAGGAAACGCCTAAATGCTTCTCTTCTCTCCTAATAGCTTCAAATATTCAATATCGCAACTCTCTCTCTCTCATGCCCTTGCTCTCACCTCTCATCTCTCTGCTTTCTGCTCTCTTGAGCAACCCAACTATCCCAACGAGCCCATTTTTCTTTTGATTTGGAAGATGAACGTTCACTGTTTCTCTATGCTACCTCTTTGCTCTCTTCTCTATGCGTTCAAATTTCACTTACACACTGCTACTGCTATTGGTAGTCATGAAAATCAGAGGATGAGCAGCAAAATTAATTTGCAAATTAATTACAGGTTCTTTTTCTCTTTCTTTTTTTGCTCATAATTTTTCTTTTTCTTGCTTAAAATATAGGTGAGGGGTAGTTTGGTCAATTTAAATACAATTTGGTTTTGATGCGTGAAAAAGCAACTGTGAGCGCGTTTAAGCCATGAGGCTCTTGCAACAGTCATATTTCAAAACCCTATTTCCTAATAGCTTTAGGAAACACCTAAATGCTTCTCTTCTCTCCTAATAGCTTCAAATATTCAATATCACAACTTTCTCTCTCTCATGCCCTTGCTCTCACCTCTCATCTCTCTGCTTTCTGCTCTCTTGAGCAACCCAACTATCCCAACAAGCCCATTTTTCTTTTGATTTGGAAGACGAGCGTTCACTGTTTCTCTGTGCTCCCTTCTCTGTGTGTTCGAATTTCACTTACACACTGCTATTGCTACTGCTATTGGTACTCATGAAAATCAGGGGATGAAAATAGAATTCATTTGCAAATTTATTACAAGTTTTTTTTTTTTGTTTCTTTTTTTGCTCATAATTTTTCCTTTTCTTTTCTGCTTAAACTTCTGGTGAGGGATAGTTTAGTCAATTTACATACGATTTGATTGATTGATTGATTGATTTATTTATTTGGTTTTGACGAGTGTAAAAGTAATTGAAACCGCGTTGAAGCGGTGAGGCTCTTGCAACGGTAATATTTCAAAGCCCTATTTCCTAATAGCTTTAGGAAACGCTTAAATCCTTATCTCTTCTTCTAATAGCTTCAAATATTCAAGATCACACCTTTCTCTCGCTCTCTTTCTCGCTCGTTCTCCGTCTTTGCTCTTGCTCTCGCTCACTCTCACCTCTCATCTCTCAACTTTCTACTATCTTCTTTGTTTCTTTGTGCTCCCTCTTTGCTCTCTTCTCAGTGCGTTCGAATTTCACTTACAGATTGCCACTGCTAGTCTACTATTGGTAATCATGAAAAGACTTTATCACATAATTACAGTGGAAGTTGAAACCTTATAGATTAAGCATATATACTGACTGGTCAAAGGCTTATCACATAATTAGCTACTAATGTAATCAATCCAGTCTTGCTCTTTTGAGAGAGAGTGTGTGCGTGCGTGTGTCATTAAGGATTTTGTTAGCTTCGAAAATTAATGGGTTTTTAGTGGTCACTAGCATTATGCAAAATAACAAGTTCATCATGTGGTCCGTAATTGTTGGAGGGTTTATGTCAATGTTAATCCAAAATCAGAGGACAAAAATAAAGAAGAATTGCTTGTCTGAAATGAATGACACCGCTCCTAACACTTTGGGCACGTTTATGTATCAGTATTGGATATGGGAGGAAAGGGAATGATTTTCGTTTATGACTTCCCTGACGTTTACTTGCAATTAGGAATGAAAAAAATATGTGGACCCCACCTCAAAGTCCGTAATCACATCCCCTCAAAATCAGAAAAAAAAAAGGGGGGGGGGGGGTGTATCCGATTCCCATTCTTTTTTCCCTTTAATACCTTAGAAAAAATAAAAACTCACGCCAAGAAGTTCTAAGACGCTCCAACTTTTGTTTCATGTTAGCATTGCAGAAGATCATAAAAATAAGAATGTTTTCACATATGTGAAACTATTTTTCATATCACATACATAATTGTGCATGTCTACAACCTATGGGGACACCCTTTTTTTATTTATTTATTATTTATTATTTTTTTAAATTTTATTTATTTATAATAATTGTATTAAATTGGAGATTTAAATGGAGCTCTACACACCTTTTTTGGGCTTGTTCTTAGGGCACCTCAAGTGCAGGGGCCCTAACCAAGCAAAAGGCAGCCAGAGGCCCATATCCAACTCTAGCGCACGAAGTCCAGCCTGGGCAAGGCATGGGACCCACCAGCCTAGGCAAGCCCATGGGAACTGCTAATGCCAGTGCTGACAGCCACTAACGGGGAGAAGCCACGTGGCTCTTCCTGGAGGCTTTGATTGAATTTTTTTTCCAGAAATCCGACGGCTGTGATTTTTTTGGCTAAAACAATTGCAAAAAAATTTGATTTGTTTTTTAAAAAAAAAAACCAAAAAATTCTAGATTTTTTCCCCTATAAATACCTAACAATTTTATTCACTTTCCACACCAAATCTTCATACAAACTCTTCACCTTCCAATATTTTTTACTTTCCACTCATATTTTTCTACTACTTTCCATTTGTATCAAAAAACAAATGGCCTCTTCCATCGAAGCTAGAGGCGCGTGGACAACTCAAGAAGATATTGTGTTGTGTGAGTGTTGGGTGAAAGTTGGCCATTGCCCGATCATGGGCAATGAGATGAAGTTCTCTCATATGTGGAGAAAAAATCATGGAGAATTTTGTGAAAGATCGAGTTCGCCTCGGACCGAAATGGCCTTGGCTAGTAGGTGGAAATTTTTGAATAAAGAGTTAGGGAAATGGAGAGATGTGTTGGCAAAAGCGAGGGACAACATTCGAAGCGTTCAAAATCTTGCCGACGAGGTAAAATATTTATAAATGCCGTTTTATTCAATTTAATGTAACTTTTTTTTTTCTTGCATATTCAAAAAAAAATTTCTTGCATTTCCAATTTGTTTATATGTTCTTGCATATTCAATTTTTTTTTCTTGCATTTCCAATTATTTTTTGTTAATAGATTATGCAAGCACAAATGTAGTTCGGTGCCATGAGCTAAGGCAAAAAAAGTTTCATAAATCACCAATGTTGGGAAGTTGTGAAGAATTGTCAAAGATTCAAAATTATTTCTACTAGTCCGACGGTTGTGTTGACTGAGATGCCGCTCCACGATTCACCGGCAATCGATTCGCCATTGGACTCCCCAATGGATCAAGACTCACTAATCGAACGTGAGCCGAGACCTATTGGGAGAAAGGCGGCAAAGGCCAAGAGAGGGAGCACTTCGAATGAATGTGCACAATTTTTGGAGCAAATTGCTAGGAACGGCACATTGAGAATTGAGAGAGACTTGAAAAGAGAAGAAGCGGACAAGGCACGACATGAAGCATTTGCAATTCAAAGGCAGCAGGCATAAGAGCAAGACATGGAGGATAGGGAGATGAAAATCATGGCCATAAATACAGGCCATATGTCTCCTGAAACAAAGTCCTATTGGAAGCTCAAACGAAGGGATGTTATGAGAAGAAAGCTTTTCCATGACGATGGACCTAGCAACACGGATTGGTTAAATGATCAAAACCGTTAGGTTGTATTGAAAGAGTTGCCATATGTATTAATTTGTTGTATTGTTTCACTTTTATTCAATAAAGAAAGCATTAAATAATATAGCTATTTATTAAAAACATTTCATACATCAAAACATCGCATAATTAAAAACAAACCTTAATTCATTACAAACTACACACAAAACAAAGCATAATTAAAAACAAAGCATTAAACTTGACTTCATCCACTGTGATTGCCTTTCATCTCTCATAAGTGCTCAATCAAATCAACTTGACGTCTCTCGTGAACATAGGAAGATTGAATTTCCTGATAACGGTCAATCTTGGGGTTGTTGTATCGACCATCTCGAATTAACGGTTCGTGCTCCTTTGGTTATCCATTTGCTCCTATTGGCCTTTCATAAATTCTTGTCAATGTCATGTTCATGTGATCGGGTTCGAACACCTTTGGAGCATCATAATCATACTCATCCTCCATAATCATGTTATGGAGGATGATGCAAGTCATCATAATGCTTCGCAACTCCTCCTCATCAAGCATCCAAGCAGCACCCCAAATAATTGCCCAACGAGCTTGCAAGATACCGAAACACCTTTCCACGTCTTTCCTATAACCTTCTTGAAAGGAAGCAAAGCTTTTTTCCTTCTTGGATTGGGGATTTGGAATTGTTTTCACGAATGTCGTCCACCTCGGATAAATTCCGTCGACGAGGTAGTACGCACCCAAGTATACGGTATTGTTGATTCGGTATGTGATGTGGGGGGAATGACCTCTCAAGACATCGTTGAATATTGGGGATTGACCAAGCATATTGAGGTCATTCTGAGATCCGGCAACTCCGAATAGGGCATGCCAAACCCAAGTGTCAAATGAAGCTACGACCTCCAAAATATAACTTTTTTGGCCCTTTCTATTCCCATAATCTCCTTGCCAAGTAGTTGGGAAATTCTTCCACTACTAGTGCATGCAGTCAATGCTTCCAATCATGCTTGGGAAACCTCGAGCCTCGGCTTTTTGTACAAGCCTTCGGAGGTCTTTAGCCGTAGGTCGTGTAGAGATTTTCGATTGCGTCACAGAATCTGACCAAGCACTCTAAGATAGTTGATTACTCCATCCTAGCAATCTCATCCACCTGTTCTGCAGATGCCCTATACGCAAGCATCCGCAAAGCAGCTATAAGTTTTTGCTCCGGAAGAAGACTTAAAAGACCAATAGCATCATACTTCTGAACAAAGTATGTGTCATAATTGCAAATATCATGCATGATTTTTTTGGAACAAATGAGGTTGTATTCTATATCTCTCTCGAAAATGAGAAACGTGATATAACGAATTTGGGATAAAGTAATCTTCCAAGGGATTCTTACCCCGAGAGTGCCTATGTCTGTCCATGTTCGGGGCACAACAACGGTGATGTTGCCTTGATTCATTGAGCATACACACCGCTACAACCATTTCTTCATCCTCTTCATCCAACTCACGATCTTCGTCAGCACGTATGCGCCTGATTTCTTCCTCTTCTCGCTCTTGCCTCTCCAACACACTCCTCAGGTTAGACATTGAGAGTAGAATGTGTTTTGTAAAATTTGAAAAATGAAAGAATAGAGAAGATATGGTGTGAGAGGTATGCGTTGAGGGTGTAGTTTTATAGAGGAATTTAGAAGATAGAGATTTCAAGTGGCACAATTTTAGAAGGTGAAAATTTTATCTGAAATATGAGATTATAATTTTTTTAATAAAGATCAGAAAATCTTATCTGACATGGGACACATGACACAATTTTAGGGGGTGAAAATCTTATTTGAAATTTGAGATTTGAATTTTTTAATAAATATCTGAAAATCATATTTGAAATGAGACACATGGCAACCGAGAATCTCATTCGAAAATCTTATTTGAAATTTGATGGACACGTGGCAACTGAAAATCTTATCCGAAAATTTAATTCGAAAATTTTATCCGAAAATGTTATTTGAAAATTTGGGTGAGAATTTTATAATAAATAGTGACATGTGGCAACCAAAAATATTATCTAAAAAGATTATCAAAATTAATGGTTTAAGTATAAAAATTAGAACATAAATTAAAGTGAATAATGTTTGCCCTTGCCCTTGCCGTTTGGGATGAAACCAAAAAAGGCAAGGCTGCCACTATTCAGGTGAATAATGACAAACCTTGCCTTGCCTTTGTCCTTTGGGGTGGAGAGGTGCTCTTAAGTTGAACTTTCATGCACCCAAATTCCACACCTAATTTTTTATATACAATTTTTAGAAATGATTTTTTCAATTTAAAAACTTCTATAATATATATATATATACATAATCCACATGTCACGCTACCTAAGCAATTTAACGGAAGCTCAGGTACCATTTGTGATACAAACACACTATAAATAAATAAAAAATTAGTGAAACTTAACAAAATAATAAACCAATAAATAATGAATCAATTAAATGTTAAATCTAGGTTATTTTATCACCGTAAATTAACAAAGAATAATGAACTATAGAATATTGAAAACTTGATTTTAAACTCGTGTTTCAATATGGCTATAAAATTAAATTCTCCGATTGATTTGTTCCCGATAAATTAAATATAATGAACGAAAATTATGAAAAAAATTTGTTGGAAATAATGCCCAAAAAAAATGCCCATAGAATTGGACCCAAACAAAAAAAGAAGGCCCAAAGAATTGGAAACGAAAAGTAATTTGCTTGTCAAAGTGAAGTCGTTTTGTCCAAGAAAACAGAGAGAGAGAGAGAGAGAGAGAGAGAGAGA
>NW_018923340.1:44990-65644 GCF_002207925.1 Prunus avium
TCTCTCTGTTGTTCTCTGCTTTCTGCTCTCTACTCTCTGCTGGCTTTCTGCTCTCTACTCTCTGCTCGCTTTCTGCTCTCTATGCTCTCTGCTCTTTGTTCTCACACTGCTAGTCATGAAGATCAGAGGAGTTTGGGCCCACAACTTCCATCAAGAATTGTCTCAATTCCATCACTGCCTGCACCGCTTCCCCGTCATCTCTTTTGATACCGAATTTCCAGGCTTTCTACGAGACACTCCCCGAGACGCACTAGAAGATCAACGTTACGAAGATGTAAAATTCAATGTTGAATCCCTGAAATTGCTCCAGTTGGGATTCACTCTTTCCGACGCCCATGGCAACATTGGGGGAACTTGGGAATTCCACTTGTCTGGGTTCAATGAGAAATCTGACCCTCATGTTGTCGCTTCCATTTCTTTACTCAAAAGGAATGGTCTAGATTTTGCGAGACTTGGGCAATTTGGGATTTCTGTTGCGGAGTTTGTGTTCGGGTTTCTGCGTGTCCTTAGAATCCACAGAGGGTTGCATGATTTGACATGGGTTTGCTTTCATGGCCTTTATGACCTGGCCTATTTGCTCAAGCTCTTAACCCAAAAGCCTCTGCCCGATTCAGTGGTGATGTTTGCTAAGGCTCTTGGTGTAGTTTTTGGCATCATTTATGACGTCAAGTTTATGGCTCGCTATTGCAAAGGATTCTTTGGCGGTGAAATTGGATTGGCAAGGGTGGCCAAGCTTCTTGATGTGGAGCGCTCTGGTGAAGCTCATCAAGCTGGTTCAGATAGTTTGTTGACTGCTGCTGTGTTCTCCAAGATGAACGCAACATTTAGGTCTGTGGCAGGGATGTCTCAAGGCTGCTTGTATGGAATTAGCCCAACAATCGTGCGATATTGGCAGCCCGCTCCTGTGATCCTCCGTCGCCCTTGCTTTCCTGTTGCAGCACCTCATGTCTATGGTGCTCGTCTCATTCATAGTCCTATCCTTCCCACTTATGTACACATGTAGTTAGTTTTGTAAATTCTGATTTTTTGGAGTTGGTGAACAGTCAAGTGACTAGCTGGCTGATCCGTATTCATTTTGTATGTACCACATTTTTTACACCAAAAGATTATAATACAATTCTTTAATTTGTGCCAAAATTTCCTACTTTATTTCTTTTTGTTGCCAAAGTTTGTGTGGATTTTGCATAGGGTTCTGATCTGTCGTATGTTCTGTTTCACATAATACTCTTTTAATAACATGTGTATCTTTATTCTCATAAGAGTATGTTGAAATGGAAGCAATAAATGACACATATTATGCATTTGGCTGCATATGAAGAATATATTATATTTTTCCAGTGCAGGGAAGGCGTCAAACTATTTGATACTCAGTGATCTTTGTTATCATCTAGAAGGAGAGCTTGAAGGCAGTGAAGTCAGTGCTGGACCATTCAAAGAACTCTCTCAGCTCCGTATAGAATCAAATGTTTTTAAGATTTACCAACATAAAGTTGATGCTGAACTTATTATAACCGGAAAAGATGCATACTTGTTTGATCTTAAACGTGTTGAATAACATGAAGGCTGCAAACTCAATGGCGTTGCTTACAAGTTCAAAGCTTTCTGCACTAAGAGCATTAAGAAGTGTCTTGATTGCATACACGGATGATGTGAGTTGTCTCTTAGACTTTGTAATTGCTTTCAGTTGCGTTCTCAGAGTCAGAAATTTGATATCTATAGCTGTTTTTTATGGTTTAAAATACTTTAAAGCTAATGTTAGTTTAAAAAGATTGTTGATGTCTAATATTTCGAATATCTGATTTCTCATTTCAAAATTTTTGAAAGTTAAGCACTATTAGTGATTCAGTTGATGAACACTGTGCTGCACCTTGCCATGTCTAATTGGGGTGCTGAAGAATGAAGCAAAAACACTAGGACCTAGAGCAAGAGGTGCAACTCTCATGATATATCAAGTTTCCTATCGTCAAAACTGGGGTATGAATGGTATAAGCATTTAATTTTACCTGAAGAATACTGATTTTATTTTGAAATACTCCTGTAATAATTTTCTAATGAGTGTGACGAAGTCATTGCATTCCATCTAATCAAGAATATGATACAAAAAACTGAGTTGTTGAGGTTTTAACATATAGTGAAGGCCCCAATATTGCGTTGGAAGAAATCACATGATCTAAGCAGAGTTGCTTCTCTATCTTATGATGTATGCACATAAAAGCCTGTCTTTGTCTGTTTGCATTCTTGTACTAAAAACATCAGGTTCTGGCAGCTCTTGCTTATGTTGCTTCTCTCGGCAGTGGAGTTTAGTTGTCATAAGTCACATTTGGTTGGGGCAAGAGATATGATATCTGTTGAGACCTGGCTAAAATATCTAATGTGAGTCTTGGTCTACTACCTATTCTCTGTAACTGTATTGCTACTGCTGAGCATGGCACCCTCTCCGTAAATACAATGGACTTGATCCTGAGAAATTCTTAAGTCCCAACACTTGGTTCCTCATTATACAAAATCACCTCCAGCTTCGGCATGTTATTCTGAAGCTTCAAGATAAGAACTCTCTTGAATCTGTGCCCATTATAATGAAGTTCTTTTTTACTGTTGCCCGTGTGAGGCATGGTGCGGAAATGCTTATTAATTATGGATTTCTCTCGTCTCTGACACTCTTGTTTGCTACTTGGACGGTAGGTCTTCTTACGTTTGTATTAATAAGAGAAATCCCAACTCAACTGAAAAAAATTGAGAAGCCTCAGCAAATTTGGGGACTTGGTTTGGCAGTCATCACAGATATGGTTCAGTCTTTACGAGACAGTTCTGCTTGTTCTGATGTTGTGGAGAACGTCATACCTCACTTCTTTTCAGAGAAAGACTATATGATTTCTTACTATCTGAGTGCTCCAGTCTTCCCATCTGATGGTCATGACAAGAAAAGACCTCAGGCTCAGCAGAGAAACTTCTCTTACTGATCTTTAAAGAAACTGAGCACACTCTCATTCTGAGGTGCGTGCCAGCAAAACATTGGAATTCATGGGTTAAGGCCATGAAAGAAATGGACTCCCAGCTGAGAGAGAAAAGTATCCATCTTTTGGCCTTTATCAGACGGGGAACTCAACACCTTGGAGAATCTTCGAGTCTTAATGCTCCTCTTGTATGTCCTCCTATCCTTAAAGAGGAATTCAATGGCTGCAAGAAACCATCATTTGTCGACAGTAGAAGCGGATGGTTTGCTCTTTCACCATTCAGTTGTGTGTCAAAACCAAAATTCTCTGCCTTTTCTACCACAACTGCGCTGGCTATTAAAACTCAATCAACTGAAAATAATGTATCTCAGTAATACTTATCCGACACTATTGTCCTTCAGATCAACAGAATTACTTTTATTCTCCTGAAGTTCCTCTGTTTACAAGCTGAGGGTGCTGCTAGAAGGGCAGAGGAGGTGGGGTTTGTTGATCTTGACCATTTTCCTGAGCTTCCAATGCCTGAAATCTTACATGGCTTACAGGGAACATGACAATTTTTATTCTTTAATTAGTTGTTTTTTTTGGCTAATCTTGAAAGATCTTGAGATGTCCCAAGGTGTGGCTTTGATTTGTTTCATTATGCAAAAAGTTTCTGGTCTTCAAAATACTTACAATTAAGTGTCGAGGTGACTTTCTTTTTTGAGGTTGATATGTTATCTCTGATTTAGGATCAAGCAATTACCATTGCTACAGAGCTGTGTGGGGATTAAAGATCAAATGTGATTCAAATAGAAGTGCAGAGTATCTGTTGTTTATTGCTACAAATAATGGAGATGGCCTTGCACTTGGAACTTTGTGTTCTACAAATATGCGGCGAAAGACCTGTGTTAGGGCGTTAGGAGGATTTTTCAAAGAGCTTTTAACAACAGGTAAACGCCATTCTTTCTCCTAGATATATTTTGTAGTGATGGAGAGACATGCTTTCCTCAGGTCATCTGTGAAGTCCTTGAAACAAATAACGTTGGTTATCTATCCCAGATTGTTACAGGCCGAAGAGTTTTTGTGAGATAAATTCTTGTGCATATAGGTGAAATCTTAAAACTGTAGGCTTTGGAAGAAAAATGTAAAAACTAGTGTGTATTGCTTAAATCAATGGCTTTAGAAATATTCCACAGGCGTATAAAATTGTGCCATTTCTTTTAGCCATTCCTTTTGTATATATTTCGTTCGAGAAAGGTTGTGGTTCAATGATGGAGAAGATTTCTTAAATCCGTGGCCATTCATGATTGTCGCATGAGAATTTTCAGCCAACATTTGTTCTTTAAATTCACTGTTTCTTATTTTCCTTCTCCTCAGCGTTATTGGCAGCCCGTGCCTGTGATCCTCCGTCGCCCTTGCTTTCCTGTTGCAGCACCTCGTGTCTACAGTGCTCGTCTCATTCATAGTCCTATTCTTCCCACTTATGTACACATGTAGTTAGTTTTGTAAATTCTGATTTTTTGGAGTTGGTGAACAGTCAAGTGACTAACTGGCTGATCGGTATTCATTTTCTATGTACAACATTTTTTACACCAACAGATTATAATACAATTCTTTAATTTCTGTCAAAATTTCCTACTTTATTTCTTTTTATTGCCAAAGTAAATGGGTTGTATCTTACCTAGTTTCTGACTCAGATACAAGAAACTTGCATCTTAAGCTCTTGTTTTGAATATGAAGAATGTGACCTTGGAATTGCAAGTCTCTTTAACGTTCTGTCTTTAGGTCTTTAGTTGTAGAGAATTTCCCTTGATCCCCCTTCCCCTCTCTGCAAAATGTAACACCAATCATTTTGTATAAACAAACTATTTTTTACAACTATTTTTTCGCCATTCTTTCCACATTTTCTGAACACCCATAGTATTTTAATCCCATGATAATCTGTTTCTTGCCATGATCTGTTGCTAGATGTTTTATCTTTCTTTCCATTGCCATGCTTTATGATTTTCCAGATATAATTCTTTTGTTCCTCTTGTGCTAGGCTACATTAGAGCATCTATTAGCGATGGTATTTCATATATCGTCTTCTGTTGTTCTGTGGTAACTTTCGTTGACGACACTCAGGATAGTAGCCAATTCCAAGCCATGTCCAAAGTGTAAGCGACCTATTGAAAAAACCCAGGGGTCCATGACGTGCACACCACCTTGAAAATTTGAATTTTGCTGGTATGCTTTCTGCTTGCTTTTTTTTCCTTTCATGGAAATTGATAGTTTTTTGAAAACATATCTGATTAATGAATAATAGCATTGTATCATTCACATTGAGAATAGAAATATTGTTTGAGGAAACTTTTCTATTGCTTATGCTCTTTTATTGTTAAGTTATATCTGGTTCTAAATGAATTATATGTATCTTGCAGGCTATGCCTTGGTGCATGGTCAGATCATGGTGAGAGGACAGGTGGTTTCTATGCTTGTAACCGTTATGAAGCAGCCAATAAAAAGGGAGTTGTAAGGATTTTGCAGTTTCTTTTTGCTCATTCTGAGAATTTGTTCTTCTTCTTTGCCTTTTGGAAGCATAGTTTTCTTTTTCTTCTATTTATAAGAGTTTGTAATGGGTTTGTTGTATGATGAAACTGAGTGAAGAAGAGAAATGGCCAAGCATTCTATGGAGAGATACACTCATTATTATGAATGTTGGGCAAGAAATCAGTTGGTATTCACAATTCTCTTTTCAAATTTTCCTCTTTTTGTTCTGCTATGCTTTGAATTCATTCATTTCTTTTCTTAATGTTATAGTACCCTGGCTATGTATCTTTTTTTGGGTCAACTACATAAAAGTGTGGAAGCCTCCTGAATTTGTAGTATTTGTCTGTGCATTGTTCTTCTGTTTTATGGATTTAATTGTCTAAGCCTTAATGTTGCTCTCGATGGACCTATACAAATGACCTATTCTCGTTTAATTATTCACTAAAATATTTTTGGTCTTCCTTGGCAGTCGAGGCAAAAAGTTCTTGCGGATTGGCATCAAATGTGAACTGTTAATGTAAGTATCTGTACTTGCAGAAAAAAATTTCTACGTGCGCACATACATACAGACATGGGTTCATGTGTTAGCTATCTTATTCTTCAATGGAGTAGATGGTAACAAATGTGTTCAAAACATAAATAATCTTAGTACTCATCTTTCTACTGTATTGTGGAACTAGAACCATATTTAAAACTTTTTGCAGATTTGGAATGTTATGGTGTATGGAACGTTCTACTTATTTTATTCATAGATCCAATGCTACAAATTAAGTTTAGTTTAAGGTTAACAACACAAACATGAGGTTTTCTGTGTTTTCACTTTGGACCTTTAGATTTCAGAATTTAGAGATGTAGTTGTGTTTTACGGAAACCCTTCATGTGAACTGATAGCCTGAATTTAGAGGTGTTACTTCCCTAGCTATCATGGAATTGTATGAAGTACTCTGTATTAACTTTATTGATATCCTGGCTATTTTTTCCTCAGATGGAGAAGCTTAGAGACATACAGCGAGGACCTGAGTCTCAGCTCAAGTTCATAGCTGATACCTGGCAGGTGTTGAACTACCATCATTTTTGTTAGATATATAAAGATATATTTTCTTTTAAATATATGAAAGGAATTATAGTGCACAGTGTAGCTATAAGATCAGATTAGATTTGCTTTGCCATGGAATGCTGACAAATTTTGTTTTGCCATGAAATGCTGACAAATTTTGTTTTGCCTCTGTCTTCCATTTTCGTGGATTGTTGAGAGTGTAGGAGAGTGCTGAAATGGACTTATGCTTATGGGTACTACCTACCTGAGAATGAGCATGCAAAGAGGCAATTTTTTGAGTGCTTGCAAGGTATAATCTGTGTGTGTATATTAGCAGCAACTAGTTAGGCATTGTCTTTTGTGTTTTCTGAAATATATAATTCTGCTCTTCTCTTAAGGTGAGGCAGCGTCTGGTTTGGAAAGGCTTCATCAGCGTGCATTGTTAAAACCGCAGGAGGTTCCTGAGTGTGTGAGATCTGTATTTGATGATATTTGCATAACTAGCATAGGTCAAAACCTTGCAGCTAATAAATTGGAAATGGGTGAGTTGTAGAATCAAAATGTCATTTAAAAAAAAAAAAAGGGTGGTAAATGCCCTCAATCTTTTGATTCTTTCTTGAGAATAGGCTTTTTATTTCTCTCTTTCAATTACTAATTACTATAAAAGTCATTGGTATAATACGTTTTACTTCACTGCAATGAGCAAGTCAATATTGATGCATACTTAATTCAACATCAATTTTGATTTTAGCAAAAGCTATTTGTATAAGTGAGCACAAACAACACATGAAGTACATAAACTTTGACAAAATTGTATGCAACAACACATACAATGCATATATAATTAGCTATCAAGCTAAGCTATGCGAAGACCAAAGGGAAGAGAAGGGTGATAAAAAGAAGAAAAAGAAGTCCCAGATGGAGCATATCATTTAGAGTGCATTTGCCATAAAATAAACTTAAACATTAAAACATTTCTCAAATGCAATACTCCCAAAATAAAAACAAGCTAAATTCTAAATTCTAAGTTCTTCGTTTCTAATCCATGAGTAAGACTAAAATTTCAAAGCAAGTAGCCACATAATGGGCATCTTCACTGTTTTTTTCATGAAGCTCTAGAAGGAGTTACATTTCTCATTCTAAAGCCCAATGGGGGTAAGAGTAAGACTCGTTCCTGGAGCAACAACCTTCTTTATCTTTTCAAAAGACTTCTCTTGGACAACCCATATATGTTAATATGCTCCTCTTGCCCGTCCTTATTAAGTAGCAACAAGCAATTGATTCCGTGTACTCCTCAACAGCTTCAATTCCACCGGCAATACACTTCGGTGGCGGCAATGCTTGAAATATCTTGTTGCCAGCGTCAAACGACACACGATAATCCCTTTGGTTTTCCATAGTCCAATATGCTAATCCATTACAAATTCCACATCCACAATCCCACTTCATGCTCTTTATAGAAGGAGGAATGACATCAACAATCTTCCAAGATCTTGTGCTACAAACCTCCACTTCAGAGACATGCTTATCCTTACCGAATGACACCAGCCTTGCCACCTTGTAGTTATCAACCCCCGGGTGGAACCCAAATGCAAGAGTAATGCCATGTCTGGATAAGGGCAGGCACGAAATGTTGGTCATTGGAAGGGTCACACATTTCCTAAGTGATGGGTTGTATATGCATATAGGGCTGTTCAAATGCAATTTTACATATGACAGACAAAGCAAGCAATTGCTTGAAACTTATTCCCACAAGGTTTTAGTCTCCGATGGTGAATAATATAGTAAAGCGGACCTCAAATGTTTCGTTGGAGAGAAGAGTGTGGCCAATGTTTCTTGTGCCTCTAATGCAGTGGAGGGCAACTAGATAAGTATGAACATGAGTTTTAATTAAGATTCCTATTAAGATGTTCGCCAATGAAACTAAGAGCAATTGATGAGATTTCTCCTGCCTAAGAAAGATGCAAAACTGGCTCCCATGGTTTCTCCATGCGGAGAAGTAAAAACTTGGAACTTGGAAGAAGGCATAAATATCAGTAAGAAGAAGCCTAGGTATTCGCAATCGAGCAAAAATTGCTGCTTATGCTGTTAGAACACAGAAAGGTTGGGCAGTAAGAATTTTTTCTCAAAACTCTCGAGGCGACAATAATCCTTCTCTAAATAGGGGGCGGTTCTTAACTTTTCAATGTTTTTTTCTGAACAAAGTGAAGAAAGATAGAGGGGTATGACAAGCATACCAAGAAAGAAAAAGGAAAAACAAAGCACGTAAGGAGCATATGATTAAGAGTGCACATCTGTAATAAAATTAAAACATTTCTCAAATCAAACTCCAAAAAAAAAAAAAAAATTTCTCCATGCGGAGAAGTAAAAACTTGGAACTTGGAAGAAGGCATAAATATCAGTAAGAAGAAGCCTAGGTATTCGCAATCGAGCAAAAATTGCTGCTTATGCTGTTAGAACACAAAAAGGTTGGGCAGTAAGAATTTTTTCTCAAAACTCTCGAGGCGACAATAATCCTTCTCTAAATAGGGGGCGCTTCTTAACTTTTCAATGTATTTTTCTTAACAAAGTGAAGAAAGATAGAGGGGTATGACAAGCATACCAAGAAAGAAAAAGTAAAAAAAAAGCACGTAAGGAGCATATGAGTGCACATCTGTAATAAAATTAAAACATTTCTCAAATCAAACTCCAAAAAAAAAAAAAAAAACTGATAGTAGATTTTCCATATTACTTTCCACAGCATAAAGGACATAAGAGAGACAGGATATTCTTCCGAGTTTGGGTGCTCCAACCCTTGAGTAAGAGTAAACTTTCAACATAAGTATCCACAGCATCAGAGTCAAGAAAACAATGCTTGGGCAACCTAACTCTGGTTTCATTGATCTGCTTGGTTTGAAGATTGTAAATAGCCAGATAAATTTCACCTTTCTTTCCAACATAGTTCACGAGGAGTTCATCATTCGTTGTAAAGCCCAATGGCATAGGCCACATTCCAGGAATAACAACAGTGTGCATCTTATTTAAACACTTCTCCTGGAGCACCCATATGCCTACGTGGAGCTCTGGCTCACTTCTATCGCATTGCAATAAGCAAACTGATTCCTTGTACGCCTGAATTTCTCCCTCAACGCTTCCAAGTCCCTCCACAATAGCCTCTGGCAGCAACACTTGTTCAAATACCTCACTGCCAGTATCAAACGACACGAGATGAAAGCTATCATCCTCTTCCTCTCCCATAATCCAGTATGCTATCCCATTAGAAACTGCATGTCCAGAATGCCAACCCATGGAATTTATCCGAGGAGGAATTACACCAATGCTCTTCCAAGAGTTTGTACTTAAACTGTAAACCTCCACTTCATTGCATTTCTTCCCCCAAATAAACGTTACCAACCTTACTACCTTGTAGTCGTTGAGCCTGGAGTTGAACCCAAATGTAAGAGCACAACGATACTTGTAATCGGGAGGGCAAGAAACGTTGGTGACTGGAAGGCGGACAAATTTCATGATTGATGGGTTACATATGGTTACAGGACAATTCAAATCCAGACTTCTACATGACAGACAAACTAAACCATTACTTGAACCATATAGCCCTAAACCTCCCATGCCCAAGCATGTTGCCTTAAATGTTTCATTAGAGAAAATGGAATGGCGAATTTTGGGTTTGACTTCAGTGCACTGGAGACCAACTAGAAAAGTAAGGCCATGGTTTTTAACATTCCGATTAAGATGTCTGCCTATAAAACTCGAGCTTTCAATCAAATTGCTCCATGACTTGCAAACACACATAAACCGAACAAGGGATTTTACTGGTAATCTTAGTAGGATGCCAATCAAGATTTCTTCAGGGATGTAAATGGAATTCTTGCAGTTTGTGGACGTCATCCTGAGGAAGGTATAATACAGACATAAGTTATAACAAAATTGGGAAATAAATCTAGACCTAGTGCTACATTCAATCATACAAGTAATTATAGTGTAGTACGGTAGTATGGTCATGTGGTATAATCCATATGTTATAATATAAGTGGATATTATTGATATCATTCCCTAAAAGGTGGAAACAAAAACTCTATCGTCCACATCCATATTATAACAAGTGTACAAGTTATATCACGTAGCTGTACTCCAGTACCATACAATAATTTCTCCAACCCTATACCCATGGTCCTTTGTTCAATTTCTACCCTAATATTGTTGCATGAAAAAAATTAATTAACCCAAAAGAAAAATCGACTCTCACTTTTAGTTTGTAATGGGAAGAACATGAAAAAAGAAAGAAAAGGAAAGTCGTTTGCATCAAGAGGAGATCCATGTTTGTCAAATATTAAAATGTAGGCCAGCTTATAAACAGTTCTTGAACTTTCAAACTCCCATACAAAAATTCCACTTTCAGGAGAGGAAAAAAGCAGACGTGTTTATGTCATAATGATTTTTTAACATAAAATCTTTGATTGAGACACTCTCTAAGCTAAGTGTCTAGTTAGTAAACATATGGAGCAAACAAAAATATAAGCAGTGGTATACTTGGAGCTGCAACTCCGTGAAAAGCAAAACTGAAGAAGAAACTCCACATCTACAGAAATACAACCTTAATTACCTGAGAAGCCTGACGACTGTGCAGTGGGACAGATGTGATGGAAGAAATTTTTATTTCTGTTTGATCAATCAACAGGTTATGAGATTTGAAGACAAGGGAAGGACGATATTAAATAATAAGAAGGCAATAATATATGCGGGAGGAGAGAGATAGAGGGCAGGGAGAAAAGAATAAAAAAGCCTGCCAAAAAATAAAACAAAAAGGAAAGTTCTAACTTCCAAGTCGAAAAAGGGAAAGGCCAATCTGAACCCACAAAATATTTCCAAAAAATTGTAAAGGGTCTGTAGCTAAGGTAGTTAAGAGCATTTATTTTGCATTCTAGGTCATAGGTTAATCTCTTACATGCTTTATAAGATGCTTTATAAGAAAAAAAAAAACACAATGCAATATAAAGATTATATTGGGCTGATAGTAATAACCCAATGTAAGTGTTCGACTTTAATAATAAATTTTGATTTCGGGAAAAAAGATAGTAATAACCCAAATGGGCTCTTTATTGATTTCCATTCAGTTAGGAAATTTATATTGTATTTCTAACATATAAACCTCTAATTGATGGATTACATATGCATATAGGGCGGTTCAAAATGCAATATTTCATCTGGCAGTCAAAGCAAACAATACTCCAACTGTACATCCCACAACGTTTTTGTTCCTAGAGAGTATCCCATATCGGGAATTGGTTCTCGATTGGATGCTCATATTTTGTTTACTAATCAGGAATTGGAAGTCTCATTAGGAATTTAATTCCACCTATGGAGGATTCTTGTGTTTACTTCACATCAAGGAATTAAAAAGTAAGTGGGCGCTCACACAAAATTAGGAATTGAATTCCTGATTTTGGAGGAATTCAATTCTTAGGTAGGAGGTGGTATTCTAATTCTCGGAGAACTAACCCATTAGGAATTCATCTTTTTCACCCATTATATCCTCACACAATTTTAAAAATTCCAAATTTGCCATCTACTTTAACCCAACAACAAGGACATTTTAGTAATTAACACCATTCCTACCCCAATTCCATATGATTTAGTAAACAACTTTAATATGAATCTAGAATCTAACTCTCCTCAATCCATATGATTTAGTAAACAACTTCAATAAGAATCCAGAATCTAATTCTCCTCAATCTAACTCCTCCTCAATTCAATTCATCCTCAATTCAATTCCTCATAATCCAATTACGGATTAGTAAACATGCCATTAATATAATATTAGGGATGGACTCTGGATTTCAAAATAAGATGGGCTAAATTTACCTTACGAGTGGCCTGTTAGAATTTGAATCGGATTAAACCTTAAAAAGAAAAAAAAAAAATATATATATATATATATATTAACTATAAAAAAAAAATTAAAGATTAGTAAACATGCCATTAATATAATATTAGGGATGGACTCTGGATTTCAAAATAAGATGGGCTAAATTTACCTTACGAGTGGCCTGTTAGAATTTGAATCGGATTAAACCTTAAAAAGAAAAAAAAAAAATATATATATATATATATATTAACTATAAGAAATAAATTAAAAACTCACTTGGGCTAGCTGTAGGTCTATCCTTGTATAGTATTAGAGTATGCTATTTATGTGGCAAGCCCAACACCCCTATATCCTCCCCCATCCGGATCAGGTGAGAATGCTTATGTGAGAACATTATATAAGAATCAATCGCAGCCATTGAAATGCATTTGAACGGTTGAAGAGAAAAAGCAAGCTTACGGTGCATAGGATAGGCTACAGTTTCCCCTTAGCAGAGGTGTCAAGTCGCACCGGGTTTGAAAAAATGGCGCCTTTTTTATTCCTGATAGTGGCGCCTTTCTTGTCAATGGAGTTATGAATTAACCCTAGTCATAACACCCAAATACCTACCAAACATCAAGTTCTCTATTCCTCATCTCTTCTCACAGAAACTCGTGTACTGTTTATCTTTGAGTTGCGCTTCTGTTGTCGCAGAACCTTCGTGATCGAGTAATTCTCATCTGAACGTCTGAATCGGTACATTTCTGTCGAATTCCCTCTCTCTCTTTGATATTAAAGTTTGCATGTTATATTGCATTCACTTAATTTAAATTGCCTTAGGATTTTAGGGAGGATTTGAGGGGTTTGATTTTCTGGGTAAGAGTAGTTTGTCTCTGTACGGATGTGTTTGCAAAATTCTACATTGGCTTGAGTAATTTGTGTTGTGTTTTGTACTTCGTATTTTAGTTTGCATTCTGGTTGTTTGTTGTGTTTTCGTAAAATTCGAGGAATCTTCATCTGTTCCTCATTGTAATCCTGCTTTGGCCATGTAGTGGTGTGAGTGTTGGGCATAATTTTAGGGATTTAATGGGGCTTGGAAAACAAATAATAATAAGTACCAGTAGAAGTAGAATGCATAAGAGAAAATTGAATCTTAACTCTGAATATGAGATGATTTGGGATGCATAAGGAGCAATGCATCTTGTAGTAGGTATAATTCTGTATCTGAATTTGTTGAAATTAGTGTTTGTAGCTGAAATTATGTATCTTAATGTGTTGAAAATAGTGTATCAGTTTTGTAACTTGATATGTTGAAAATTCTGTTAGTAGGTATCAATTATGTAATGTGTTGAAAATAGTGTTTGTAGGTTTAAAAATGTGTAGATAATATTGTGAGTAGATATCACTTCTGTATGTTAATGTGTGGTCATAATATTGTGAGCAAGTATCAGTTCTGTTTCTTAAGAAAAAGGTGTCTTTTGCAGGTATAAAATGGATTCTGGGTTTGAGCTTTGTTTCCCGGAGTCAGAGGTCTATTCTGCGCAGGTGAATAATCTGTGTGGCGCAAACAGTCCTGTGTAATTTTGGGGCACATTTCAGTGACTCTCTTATGGAAAGATTTAGAGAGAGCTGTTTTGGGCACCTGTTGGGACTCCATAAAATTGCATTTAGTGGTCAAATTGTGCATGGTCTGGCACTCCGGCGAGTTAGAGGTCTTGGTGTGAAGGACATGATGGGCCTTAGTTATGCAATAGGGTCCAACGTTGCTCAATTTAGTGTAAAGGATTTTTGTTTGATAAGTGGTCTGAAATGTGGAACAAAGCCTGACATAACGTCTGCCGGGGAAGATCATAAGCGATTTATGAAAGCACATTTTACCAACAGGAGTCACATTACTTGCCAGCACTTAGAAAATGCATTCCTAAAGTCCGAAAGAGGAAGCGAGGACTCGTTCAAATTGGGACTGCTGTATTTTGTGGAGTCTGTGATAATGGGTAAACCCCAAAATGTAAAGATAAATGAGGACTACTTACATTTGGTTCATAAAATGGATGAATTCAACAAATATCCGTGGGGATCTATATCATTTGAGTGTCTGCAAGATTCTCTGTTGTTTGTTCCTGGGAAGAAAGAGAGAGAGATGAAGACAATGATGGGCAGGGGAAAGGGGAGAAAAAGCGAAAAAAGGCGGTGCGGAGTTCAGTGAGAAAAGGGAAGAAAAACGTGGAGGATGGGAAGCCTAAAAGAATTAACAGACCTGCATGGAATATAAAGGGATTGAGCTATGCTTTCCAGGTACGATTTAGTTCAAAATTAGTGTTTGTAAAATTTATGTTCGTAACTAAGTACTGACTTTGATAATCTATTTGTTGTAGATTTGGGCGTATGAATTAATTGCTGAATTGGGAATTCCCCCTCTTAGATATTGTAGGCGGATCGAGGAAACTGCATTAGTCCCTCAAATTTTCCGGTGGGAATCCACAAATAAAGTGCCTGAGTTTAGAAAGCTGAACGCTTATATATTTCAAAGCAAACAAGTGTGTAGTTAATAATTGATTTCAATAGTATGTTGGTTTCATGAGGAAAGCTGTTTACTATTGTATATGACCTGTTAACTGTATATGTTTGACAGCCTGTTATACTGCGGCTCGTACGACCACGTGAATTGGAGATAAGGCAACCATATTGGAGTTGGGGATCAGATGTTCCTGAATGTGATGCACCTAGTGTAGGCCCGCGGGTATGTAAGGACCTTGATGAATTAAACTATGTTGTGCAGCAGTTGAGGAATGAGATTGCAGTATTGCACCGTGAGAAGGGTGAGCTGGAGGAGAGAGTTTTACGTTTGGAAAAGTGTACCAGTCATGTAGACGCCAGGAAGAGTGAGGATGATGGAGAGGAGAGACTTAAGACTGAGGATGCTGGAGAGGAGAGACATAAGACTGAGGATGCTGGAGAGGAGAGACATGAGACTGAGGATGCTCGAGAGGAGAGTGATAAAACTGAGGAAGGTGGAGTAGCCGAATCGAGAGAGGAGTGTGTACAAAATGCGAAAGAAGAGGTGCAATATACAACCCCGGATATAAATTGGGATGATCCAGATGTGGTGTGTGTCACCCTTGTTAAATTCCTTACGAATCCTCCTAGAAAGATTGACATGTCCACTGCGGAGGGTGAATGTGGCGAAGATGTTATAGTTGGGGTGGGGCGAAAGAGGGGTCGGGGAAGGAGTTAGACGCTTAGTCCTGTGACGAAGAGGCCAAGGGTAGTGGTAAGGGAAACTCCATGGCAAGGTCGGGAGATTCCCAATATTTTGAAGGACACAATTGCTGACCCCCTAAGGCCTGTTCCTCGTGATTCCCTTCTGGAGGTGGCAAAATTCTGCTGGGAATGGGGACAAGAAGTAAAGTAAGTTCCCTTTGCCCGTCCTTAGTGAAATGTAAATGGTTTATTATGATTACCTATTAAGTCACTGGTGAAACGGAATTGATAATAACAATGATTGACAAAAATAGTTCACATGTGCGGTTATGTGGAGACGAAGCTATGGAAGGTTCGCATAACTTCTTTGTTTGGTTGCTGACCAAGGACGGTTGGTTGGATGACTTGGTAAGCATTGATTGATTTGGGATTTTGTTGATAAGCCCTTGCTATGTAGTAATTTATTGATTTAATAATGGAAACAACCCTTTTATGTAGAACATTGACATGGCCTTGCATTTGCTACGGGAGCGGCACAACAGGTCTGGCAAGTGGGCGGGTTCTGACTGGACGATACTGGACACCACTTTTCAGTCTGTATTATTTCATAAGCATTGTTTGTTTTGAAATTCCGTATCCGTTATGATGCATAACTCGTGTGCCACTATGTAGAAATGTGTTGCGTTAGATTACACGCAAATGAAGTCGTATATGGGAAAGGACGAGAGGCAGCACAACAACGGTTTAGTGGGAATGGTGAAGGGCGAAGGGCATAAGTTGGCTAAATCATGGTGGTCTGTGAATCAAGTTTTTTTGCCCTTCAACCTACAAAGGCAGAAGCACTGGATCTTACTTGTTATCGATTTAAAAGCATGTGAGATAAGGACATATGATTCAAAAGTAGATCTGTGCAGAACTCAAGCCATCCAACGGGCTGTGCAGTCGGTGTCCAAAATACTGCCCCGGTTGTTACACGAAGCTGGATATATTGGCGACGGTCTACTTCGCAAAAGTGAGTGGCCAGTTATTCGCATTTTGGATGCACCCCCAACAAGTAGGCGGGTGAGTCATATTCGACCTAAACACATTGTGTTATGAAAGTGCGCTTTTGTTGTACAATGAATGACAGCTGCTTCGCTATGTTTCAGGGGCGACTGTGGGATGTACATTCTCAAATACTGCGAGTTTCTGACCTCCAATGTAGACCTAGCCAATATTTCCCATCATGCCATGCCCTTGTATCGGTTGAAGCTCGCTGTGCAGTTGTTGCAGGGATATTAACGCCTGTGCTTAATTAGGAGAGGAAATATGACATAACTGGGTGGGTGTAGTATACGAACTTGCAAACTTCATTTCACTGGGTGGGCGGTTTGTAATTATGTAGGTAACAATTGTTGAACTGAAGAAATTCATATATCTTGGTATTGGCTTAATTCGCGAGATAGAGAACTAACCTTTCTATCATATAAGGGAAGCTCGAAGAGCTTTCTTTGCATGCTTGAGGGCATCTTTCCCGTTTGTACGAAGGTTTTGAAAAGGTAGTTTTGAGTCTTACTTGTTAATGAACAAACTCTTGTTTATGATCCAACTCCCCCTTTTGACTTAAACTTAAAGATTAAATTATTTTTATTGGGTTCAAATACAACCTGTACGAAACCGTGAACACATGTTGTTAATACTATGCTGAACCATAAACCGTAAATGGTGCCACACTGTGTGTTCAAATGTGGAATAAATAGGAATGTTTCTTGTTTACGGCAAACAAGATTGTGAAGTTCAAGATTTCCAGACGCAAAAAGTTTCTTACTTCTTCATCACTTGAACTGCCAAATTCAGAAATGATAGAACTAACAACAGTAGGAGGATATTTTTAATGCCCTTCACTATGCGGATGACTTCAGCATATGCATTAAGTTCCTTCACATCCAGCTGGTTTTGAATTTGAGATTCAGTTGGCATGTTGCCTCCAGTCACCCATTCATAGCCACTACACCTTGTAGCTCCCTAAAAAAACATAACAAAGTTACATTTTTTAGTTTCGGATTACAATGTTAGACCCAATTCTTCTACTCTATAGCAGTTTTCGTTGGCTTAGGCAATGGCCGATCTGAGTTAGTGTTATTGGCGTAGGGAAGATAATACTTACATATGTTGTGAAGCACTTCCAATACGGTCTGCCCTCATTCCTTTCAGATTTGGAAATTAGCATAACCATCTCAGCATTGCAGTGCCGACACCTCTTTCCTTGAGTGTTTGTTGAAGAATTCGACATGGCTTTGCCCAGAAGGGAAAATGAAGATAACAGAAGATGACACCCTTCCAAAAATGTGCTCAAAACCCCCAAATAATTTTCCTTAAAATCTGAAAAGGAATTGTATATTATTTTTTGGGGAGAACTAATATGGAGTTTCAAGTTTGAATTGTCCTGTTTTGGTCGTAACAATTCGTGACTATGAGCAGAAAATTCAAAATTTGCAGGAATATTTTTTATTTGTTAACCCTAACCCATGAGCGGGAAAGAAAAGCATTGGTTTAATATTTTTTAACCCTAAGCACTCCACAGTAAACCCTAAACCGTAGGAGGCAAACCCCTACACCCTTCAAGTCGTTTAAAAATTGAATATTTAAGTGGAAACAATTACAAAATAGTAAAACTGGAGAGTGGCGGCATGGGAATGCGCCGCGTGGCGGTCAGGCTTGCATCTCCCCACTCCAGCGCCTCCACTTGGCATTTCTTGTATATTTTATTAAGCTTTTTTTTTCTCCAAAATTCGTTAAAAATGCATGAAAATTACGGAAAAAATTGGGAAATGAAAACACTAATACACTTTGTAAACCCTACACTCTCATATGTTCGATCACATTAATCCCGTATCCAAATTTGTTTTCCCTTCCCTTTTTCCAGATATGTCATCGAAGGAAATCTCGTCCCGATCGCTGAGGTATTTTTCACCCTCAAATTCAATTTTTAATTGAATATTTAAGTGGAAACAATTAAAAATTTGAAAAACTGCTGTGTGGCGGCATGGGAAAGCGCCGCGTGGCGGTCAGGCTTGCAGCTCCCCACTCCAGCGCCTCCACTTGGCATTTCTTGTATATTTTATTCAGTTTTTTTTGTTTTTTTTTTCCCAAAAATCGTTTAAAATGCATGAAAATTATGGAAAATATTGGGAAATTTCCTACCTCTGTGTGGGGATGAATACTTCATACGGAAAGTACAAACCCTGGTTTAGGACCGAGTGAAAAATAAAATTTGGGAACCAACTCTACATTCGGATGATGCAAATGAAAACACTAATACACTTTGTAAACCCTACACTCTCATATGTTCCATCACATTAATCCTGTATCCAAAATTGTTTGGCCTGTCCTTTTTCCGGATATGTCATCGAAGGAAATCTTGTCCTAATCGCTGAGGAATTTTTCGGGAATTTTTCACCCTCAAATTCGATTTTTAATTGAATATTTAAGTGGAAACAATTAAAAATTTGAAAACTGCCGTGTGGCGGCATGGGAAAGCGCCGCGTGGCGGTCAGGCTTGCAGCTCCCCACTCCAGCGCCTCCAATTGGCATTTCTTGTATATTTTATTAAGTTTTTTTTTTCCCAAAAATCGTTTAAAATGCATGAAAATTACGGAAAAAATTGGGAAATTTCCTACCTCTGTGTGGGGATGATTACTTCGTCAGGAGTTTTGGGTTAATAGTTGGCAAATTATTTTTTTATGGAAATTGATATGGAATTCTTTATGTTAGTGAAAAGGGATTTCCGTACTATGGGATTCAAATTTTTTTTTTTTGGTGCAGAAATCCTAAAAATTGCTGACAAATCCGAAAATAATGGGGAAATGTCATAGATGGTTATAATTAAAATGGGAAAAACCCTTTACTTATGTTGTAGATCCACATTGCGATATTGAAATAATTATGTTAGTGAAAAGGGATTACCGGATGACTTAATTACACTTCTATTTTGTTACAAATATAGTTTCAAATGCAGGACAAATAAGGAAATTAGGGGGAAATTTTTTGGGGTATTTGTGGGATCATCAGAGTATCTTAGAAGATCAAGGATGTCTCAGACTTCCACTGTCAACGAAGTGACTGAAAGGATAATCCCTTTTCGGGTTGACAACACGCAACCTCCCTACCATATGCCTGTCTGTCATCTTTAACGAATGACTGTTTGGGGGAAATGAACCAGCAATTCCCCATGTGAGACCACTTACTAAAACGATATAGGACCCAAAACCATAAACATACTTCGAATAAAAACAATACAAAGTTCACACAGTTTCACCTTTACATAAAAACACTAAAAACCAAAACAACAATTTATTAATAAAACTCCTATCATACCATGTATATAGACTTATATATCAAACGCAGTCATCAAGTAGAGTTCGTGCTGGATGCAGTACAGCTCCCTCTTCCATTTGTAGGGTTCACAGCAGTTCCAAGCATGTACGTTGCCCCAGTCGTCGGCTCTGCGGTCCCCGAACTGATACCCTCACAGTAAATGCAATCTTGAAAAAAATCTTGGTCTGCAGTAAACTTTTCAACCAGAGGAGGAGTTTTGGTGCCAGACATTGTATACCGACCCAGTCGAATGCTTATTGAATCCCTACAAGCTTGCAAGTTCAATTTCTTCGTTTTGCTGAGATGGCACAAAAACTCCATCACATTCTCCTTGCCCTCGCTAGGGTTCAACAGCCCTAGCAAGCCAACAAGGTAGGAGGCTTCCTTATGCCCTGCCATCGCCGCCACCCGCAGGTTCTTCAGCACATCATCATCATTCTTCAAGAAGAAGTCCTGAATAGCGTCTCTGTAAATGATTTCTGGATTGTTATGTTCTTTGCACTTTTGCAAGAACTCAACAATTTTGCCTTCCTCACTTGGGTACCAGTCCTGATGCTACTGGTACTTATCCACTGACACCGTTGTCCAAACCTCAGGATCGTTGAACATTTCTTTAAATAACTTGCAGGTTGCCGCCATGTTGTACAGATCTTCAGAGGACTGCTTTGCAACCACGAGCAGCACCTTAAACCATGCCAAATGTGGAATATCCATCTTGGTTGTTGGAGAAGAGGGACTGAAAAGGGTCTGTGGA
>NW_018923353.1:0-22106 GCF_002207925.1 Prunus avium
TAATTTTAGATTCTTATTTTGGGTTATAGTTAAACTGTAATCACTTCTGCGTTATATCGCATTCATGTTTAGAAGGGGCTTGGATTGTTTTCTTCTGCCCTTCTTTTCTAGTTCTAGTTTGAGATTTGAGTTATATAAATCTTTTGAAAAAGATATTAGTTAATTTATTTCTGGATAAAGTCCAAACCTTTGGCTTACTCTGCATTATTCTGCATGTGAAATGGATTTTGAAATATCATCCTCAACTTCAATCTACTCTGTGAACGTGAAATCATTTGGTGCTATTTTGTTGATTCAGGATTTTGGCCAATGTGATGCAAAAAAGTGCACAGGACGCAAGCTTTCAAGATTTGGGTTTTTGAAAGTAAGTATCCAGCTACGTTTTCCTTTTGAATTACTCATTTGCATTTAAATTTCTATGTTAACTGGGTTTTTTTCTTTTTCAAACTATAATTTCTTTTATTAAATCAGAATTGGCTTGTGGTCTTCAATGCCATGTCTATAAAATTTGCATCTTTAATGTGGATGGTAAATTGTTCATCATTATTTGAGTTTACCAATTGGCACTGGGATCTCTACTTTATGGAAATATCACTAGTGTAGTGGAATATTTATCAGATATTTTGGATGTGACTTTTTCCAATGGTAAAAAGTAAGTATTTAAAAGAGGCATAGGTCTCATAACATTTTTTTTCAGTGAAATGCAAGAATACCGACTATAAATGATGAAAAGTCTTTTGTAGAAGCTTAGTGTTAACTTCTTACAACTTCATGCAGGAATTGCGTGTCAATAATGGTTTTGGAGGCATTGTTTTGAGGTACCTTACTTTATCTATGATGCTAATTAATTTTCTAGAATGATGTCATGTTGCATTGTGTTAGTTTTATATCATCATCTGTGTGCCCTGGAATATTATACAGGAAAAATAAATAAATTATATACCAAAAATCAAGTGAGCATTTGACCTTTCTGATGGTGTAATGAGCAATACTGAATCATTATAGCCTGTTGCGTTCCCCTCATATATGAATTATTTTACTAATGGTGTTTTCCATTTTTGCAGTCCAGTTGGGACGCTTTGTGTCTCAAGAGAAGATTATAGCTTAATCCAGAGAAAGGGATTAGCTGTTGTGGATTGCTCTTGGGCACGCTTGGATGATGTACCGTTCGTGAAGCTGCGTTGCACTGCTCCTCGCCTCTGTATGAGCTTTAGTTCTTCAATCAATTAGCTTACTTGAAGTATCTTTTTTAAAGTATAATTTGTGGGTACAAACAACCAGGAATGTCCCACATGTCTATTAAAAAATAAATATATATGTGCTGAAATTGATATCTATATATATATATATCTATATATATATATACACATGTGGATTTTTGGATTTTTATAGTAGTTGAAATGTAAAGAGCCGTATATATTATAATTATGAAAACATTAAATATGAGGGTACATATTTCATATTTCACAGTGTAAGCCTCTGAAGTCTCACCCACACTTATTCGCTGTTTTTGGAGTGTGTGCGAGTTACCCATAAAATAGAGAAAATACAAATACGAGTGCTAGTATCCTAGCAAAAGATGAAACTGAAAAAGATACCGACTGTTAGTGACTAGGAAGGAGTGAAGGATCGAACAAAATTGCAAAAGAATGGTTATTTAGTTTTATTGATTTTGGTTTCTTAATCTTGATGTATTTGTCTGTATTAATGTTCTTTCCCTTTATGCTCTTTGTGGATTACTTGCCCACTTTACTGTACAGTCTTTCTTATGAAATAGAATTTCATATTTTCATTTTAAAAAATGTGATAATGCTACTAGTCTAAACAAATAACAACCTTGTTTCTCATTTTTATATGGTACTGCCTATGATAATTATGTTATATGGTGTTATTAATGGATCATAAAATTTACTGCACTTATGGTACTGCTATGCATGCATGGAGTTGAATATCCGTCTTCGACAGTTTTCTTCTTACCAACTCTCTAAAATTTACAAATCATATAATTGCAGTGCCTTGGCTTGTAGCAGCAAATCCGGTAAATTATGGTCGACCCTGTCAACTATCTTGTGTGGAGGCATTATCTGCAGCTTTATTCATATGGTACTAAAAACTCTTTTTTTTACCTTGCAGAATGAGAATTTTTTGTTTATTGCTGATGTTTTTTTGGACCTTACACCAGTGCAATCTGTCATGCCTGTTTCTTTTACATATTTTTGTAATTGTATGAAAGACATTAAAGATCTATGACTTCTATGCTTTCCCATAATAATAAAAGTATCTAAGGCTGTTGCGCTACTGCAGTACAACCTACTGACCCAAGTAGGCTCAACCTAATCAAGGCTTAGGCTTAGAGCCTTTTTTCTCCCATGCCTTTGGTATGCTTTAAAGGGTGCTACCATTCATCTTTGTGAATTCTTTGTGGTGAACTTATTTCTTTATTTGGGCCGACAGTTTGATATGTTATCTACCAGACATACAGTTGAATTTTTTCAAATGTTTTTTTTAAAATATATGATTTCACAGTGGAGAAGAAGAAACTGCAAATTTGTTGCTTGGAAAGTTCAAATGGGGTCATGGTTTCTTGTCCCTCAACAGGTATGGGTTTAGTTCATTTGTTGAATTGTTTATTTACTTTTGCATAATATGAACATCAGAATTCATATTCCAGCCAAGAAATTCGAGCTATGTCAGTTGAAACCCATAGACTTACAATATGTAAACCCAATTCACAAAATGAAGTCGAACTTTCGATGACACGGGTCCAGCATCATTTCTTAAATGTATGGTTGAGTGAAGAAAATCCATCTAAAGCCCGTTTTGTGTTTTGAACTTTCACATTGACCTAGGTTGTCATTTCGTTCTGATTTGTTTGCTCAGTTAAAAAGGAAAATTCCATACAATTCTAGATTGACTAGCGTATTCTAACGAGATTAGTGACTGAAATTCAACTATATCCGACTGCTTAAAGTTCATAATGACCACCCTGGTATCATGGTGGTATCTCTGTAATCTCCAAATTATTTTGCATAGTATATTGAGATTACTCTCAATCTTTATCAAACTACACAATTATTCTTGACTTTCATGTCTCTAACACTGTTCAACCTTTGGCATTTTAAATCGATGCAGGGAACTTCTAAAGGCATACTCTAAATGTGAAAATAGTGCTGATATTATTTCAGTCCAAAATGATTGGCTTTCACAAAATAGTCAACTTCCAAAGGTTCCTGCAGAAGTGAAAGGTATTTTTCACTCTTAAACAACAGAATGGATATTCTCTTTACAATATACGGGGCTGGTTCATCTGTTGTTTCAACTTATATGCCATTAGATTTCAGGGTGCATTTTTTTTTTAATCCTTTACATTTTCATGGAGTTTTCTGTTTTGCTCCATCATCTTATCCATCTTAACATCCAGCTGGTGGGTGGTGAAGGGCCATACCATTTTTTGTGGCACATATATTTACAACACTTGGGGCGATCCGTGTGTGCTTTCTATCGAATGAGGATGATCTTTAAACAGCCATCTTTGTTGAGAAAGTTATGCGAGTCTCACCGGATGTTTGCTTTTTTCTGTTACAGGAGCAGACGAGTCATCCCTCATTGAAGATGAGGGCTCTTATGATTCCGACGATGGACTTCCACCACTGGAAAGGAATATGAATCATTTAGACATACAGGAAAGTGATGATGAAAGTGAGTAACGAAGGGAAAATGTTATATTTCCAGTGTGATTTAATATGTAAAAAATGCTCTTAAAGACTTTTTCTAGCTGACTATACTAATATATCTAATCAGCACGTGATTTTGGCTTTTGGTATGTGCTGAGGTTTGTTTTATTAATTATTGTAATTTCAATTCTTTTTGTTTCATGCCAACTAAAATCCTTTTGCTCCCCGAGTGACGATTTTTACGTTTATGGCCATGTTTGTCAATTGCAATGCAAAAGGTTGTTACCACTCTCCACACTACACTCATACACTCCCATGTTTTAGAAGTGATATACAATTTCTCTCACTCACTCCAGTCACGTAGATTCCATGAACTTTTTAAGACAATATTTCAATATTTTGTAGAAGACACAAGAAAAGGTCATCATTTTATGTTTCGGATTAACCCTTAATAGATTTCTTTAGAAAGAAAAATTTACCAACCTGTAGAGGTCAAGATGGGCCAGAAGGGGTTGAAGGGTGGATGCTAGGTTCAATTCCCCTGTAACAAAAAATAAAATAAAATAAAGTCTTAAAATTCAAACTTATTAGTGGTGCTACTTTCCTCGTCACACAGAAGTTGAGAAACCCATGTTCAGTTAGTCTCAGTATGCTCTTTTGCACCTGAATTATAAGCTCATTTGGTGTTTCTAGATAAAACACGTTTTCGGATTAGCCGTACGTATATAAACTAACTCAAATTAGACATGTTTAAAGTTTTTAATCATGCCTACAGCTCATACTTCATACTTAAGGAGTGGTAGAAAACTGGGGTTTAATATGACAGGTTGATATGATATCACTTGAAAAATATTTCAGTTATTTATTTATTAGTGTAGTTTTTTCTTTTCCACACAAGTTACCAGCCATGATTTTGTACAGCTTTATCACCTTACGCAACATGCTCCAGTCAAATGGTGAAACTCGAAAACAGAAGCACAATAAAACTTAAACATGGCCACCAGTACTAATAAGAATAAATTATCTGATCCCAAATCGCATCCCTGTACGACAAGGGGTGGAAACATTAATTTTCTGTTAGTTTTTACAAACTTTTACGACAAGCAGAAATTTATTCACTGTTCTTTAGCTCTTTTCCTCGCCAGATAGCGTTCTTTCGCTGCAGTTAGGGCATCTTCGCTTCTTTTATGATGGTTACTCTTTGGTTGGTTTTCTGGTGGCTGTTCAACTGACGAGTTTTCCTGTGCCAACGTGTTTGAAGCTTGCTTTTCATCAGAGGGCTCAACACTACTTTTAGAAATAGTTAAAGTTTCCTCTTGATGCCCCTCTATCACATCGGGAGAATCTACTAGCTCTGATGCTGCAGCAATTGCTCTGTCTGGCTTGTCCATTTCGACTTGCTTCTCTAGCTGCCCCACTTTCAAACTTTCAGACTCCAATGGCTCCGATGCTACAGCAATTGGTCTGTCTTCATGTTTCTCTAGCTTGCTTAATTCAGCCTGCTTCGCTAGCTTCCTTGACTTGGCATCTTCTGCCCCAAAAGCAACATTTTTTCCAAGGTTGAAGTAAAACTCAGTCAAGTCTTTCTTCTTGGTAACATCATCTTTCTCCTCACCAAGTTGACGTAGTCGTTCTTCCTCCATCCATTTTGCCTGCTCTGCAAGTTTCCTTTTGTAAGCACTTGTAACAAATTTGTCCTTGTCTGCATAGAGGTGATCCTCTTGGGTTCTTTCTTTAGCAAGTTTTCTCTCATATACTATTTCATGCTCTCGGTTTCGTTCTTCTGCTTTTTTCATTAAATACTGAATATATCTTGGCTTTCTCTCTTCACGATCTTGAGCACGAGGTTGGATAGCTTTCTGTTTCATCTCGTCATAAACTCCATCGTAGTCAAACACCGATGGGTCCTGCTCCAGCGCCTTCCTCTGCTGCTCCTCAATATCCTTGAGAGACTTGTTCTTGGAAGCCTGGCGAGAAATTTCTTTCTCAACGTCATTGTCATCATCATCGCCAAAACCGAGAGGTTTAGGGAGAGGAGGCCTTGTCGGTTGCTTCTTCTGCTGCGGCCTAAGGTTCAACCCATACCTACTCATTTTTTTTTGGCCTTTCCTGTGTGATGAGTCGAGTCCGTAGGAGTAGGAGGCGCTGCTTCTAAATTCCAATCTACAAAGCAGTTAATTTAGCTTCAATTAATTTAGTAGAAAGTATGTTGGGATTAAAGAGCTGTAAAAGTATACACAAACTACGAAAGCACAGTAATCCAAAATTATAAAGTATTCAGATTAGCTTTCCTGACTGCATAAGGATTCTAATTAACTTTCATAGTTGTAAAAGGTCACCAGCATAAGAATTCTAATTAACCTCCTCCTTTTTTTAAAATATTTTTTTTACTTACATTCACTAATTTTACAAGATTTATAACAACAAAAAACAACTGAAAAATTAGTAAAAAAACCACATATCACAATTGTTATGCATACCACAAATTATTTCTCATAAAAAAAGTTGCCACCCAGTTGCCTATCATAACAATGAATCAGAGAACATGAATGTCCACTAAAGGTGCAATAAACAGGAGAACTTGTAAGCAAATAGCACTCTAGGGTTTCACATCATTTTCAACTCTCAAACACAAAATCCATCAAATAATACAAAATCGAATCAATCAAAACCTCAATTTCACTATGTATACGAAAATCAGGGATGCCCAAATCACAATTTTCACGAAAAAGAAAGAAGAACCCAAAAGAGAGAGCAATCTGAATTACAAAACCCCTACCAATTTAATCGATTCAAATATCACTGAAACATAAATAAATTAATAAAAAAAATACTCACAGGAGGTGGCAGAATCAGGGGCGCCAATCGCAAATTCGTTTCGTCTATTCCTTCACAGAGACGACGAGACTGCAAATCCCATCAGATTTGGGAACGAAGGGGCGTGATTGTCGTTGTCGGCGGCGTGGTGCTGCGTCTGAGAGAAGAGAAGCAGACAGAGAGCGTCGAGCGATAAGGAGAAGAGGAGGAGAAAGAGACTGACTGAGGGAAAACGAAAACCTAATTCGTAAACTAAAGTGGGCCTGTATCAGATATGGCCAGTTTTTATTCTAACAAAATAGAACTGGCCTAATAAAATAATACTTTTTATATTGTATATTATATATAATATATTTAAAAATATATATTAAATACTGGACCGGTCCGGTTCGGTCCGGTCCGGTGCTATCTCATGCAAAACCGGAACCAGAACCGGTTTGGACCGGTCCGGTCCGGTTTTGTTGACTTTTTAGTCAACTCGGTTTTTTCCGGTTTTTTCCGGTTTTTTTTCATCCGGTTTGGTTCGGTTTTCCGGTTTTCCGGTTTATATGCCCACCCCTAACACTAAAGAAAGGTCATCTAATTAAAATGCAGATAATGAGATCATGAAATAGACGACGGTTTATAAAAGAAGTAGACGACGGCAAAAAACACAGTCGTTATTTTTAAGGCCTAATAATTTGTAAAACAAGTAAAAGCGTCATGGTATTATTCTCAACACGACGGTTCTTGGAAGCAAGGTCTAAAATATCGATGATATCGGAAATGTTATTTTCTGCAGCAAAGGTATGGCCTTTGTTTCTAGTTTATCTGTTTTGTTGGATTTGGGGCTTTGCCAAAGTTTTGAATTCAGGATTTCGTATTTGGTTTTTTTTTTTCTCATTAATTACAAGCCTATCATTTAGTTTTCTCGATGAATTGTGACATAGAGCCTCTATAGAATCTATAGAATTTATTATCATGTATTACCTTCAAATGTTTTTCCTTTTCTCTGCATGACAAGTATTTCTTGATGGATATATATATTTTTTTATCAAACATGTTGGTAGATTATGGTCTCTTTGTTTGCGCGTTACTCTTTGCTAAGTTCTTGCATCCGAGTTATTTTACTATGATTGTTTAGTATAATATACTGGTCATTATTTTGTTTTGTTTTTATTTGTTCATATTATTTGCATGGAATTAGTAATTTGTAATTTTCTTGTGATTTTTTGACGGAAGTATTATTTTTTATAGAGGAAAATTTAACTTTTATTGTAATGCCTTGAGTAGAGAAGAGTTTTTCACAGTTTATTTAGCAAGAAGCTTGTGGTATGCAGAAATTGTCGAGACCTAGAGACTTTCATTCTTATTGGGGAAATTGGCCAAATAGTGAACTTGGGATTCCAAAATTTTCTTCTATGTTATTTTCAAACCTTTATGTGTATGTTAGCTTCCTTAAATAGTTAAGTGGAAATATCTGTATCATTGCATTTTTTGAATGTGATTGCTTCTTGTTTGGTACTTGGTGGCTGCATTTTCTTGTTTATGCATTAACTGAAGTTATTTTCCTTGTTTTTGTGTGGTTTGCTTTTTCTTGTTGCTGCTGATACTTGTACCATTGTTGTTGTTTTTTTTGTGTTACTTTAAAATCAGGATTGAAGGTGAGGTTTTAGTTGAACGAAGATGTCATCACCATATCCAATTCTCGATAATCGACCAATTGATCAATGGAAGGTTACAGAGTTAAAAGAGGAGCTCAAGAAGCGGAAATTGACAACCAAGGGTTTGAAGGATGATTTGATAAAGCGTTTGGATGAAGCAATACGAATTGAAAGCGCAAATGCTGATAATGGTCTTAATGGTGATCCCCAACCTGTTGTTGGGGTGAAAGTTGTAGAGCCACGTTCAGGTTCTAGAACACCTAAAAGTATTGGTTCTGGTGGACGTAAAAGGACTGAAAAAGTTGATGTTCCAGTTCAGATTGACAACCGCGCAGCAACCTTGGATCAAGGGAATATTCAAGAAGGTTATATTTTGGTGGATAAAGATGCATGTGCTATTGTTGAAGAGGGGCTGGGTCAATCAACTACTGTGGAAACCACTGTGGAAACCAGTGTTACGGTCACCGAGAGTGTGGTAACTGAGGAAGCAGTAGTTGTGCAAGATTCACAGTACACTGAAGCCAGTAAGGGGAATTGGAATTCAAAGCCCCTACTGGAGAATGAGGATGCAAAGCCCCTGCTTGAGAATGAGGACCCAAAGCCCCGGCTTGAGAATGAGGATCCAAAGCCCCAGCTTGAGAATGAGGATCCAAAGCCCCAGCTGGAGAATGAGGAACCAGAGCCCCAGCTGGAGGATCCAAAGCCCCAGCTGGAGGATCCAAAGCCCCAGCTAGAGAATGTTGATCTAAAGCCCCAGCTGGAGAATGAGGCTCTAAAGCCCCAGTTGGAGATTGAGGATCTAAAGCCCCAGCTGGAAAATGAGGGTTTAGAGCCTACAGCCAAGGATGACATGCTCGGCTCTTCTGCTTCGAACTACCAGGTATCTGAGGTCAGCACTTTAGGGTCTGAAGTAAAATATGATTCTATTTCTACTGATTCTGTGTCAATTAATGAAACGATTGAACTAAAGGATAATATAATTGCTGATCATGTCAAATTAGAATTAGATATTGTTAAGCCGGAGATGGTGGACCCATCATCCAGCACTGTTGTTCCAGTCAGTGGTGATTCACATCCAATGGATGTTGACGAGCCACTTGAGGACAAGGCATCTCTTGGAGAGAAAGATGACAACATTACAAATGCAGACATTAGCAAGAAAAATGATAATGCGGATTTGGGGTACTCAGAAATATTAAATTTAGAGAGAAGTTCTGGAGATGATTCTATGGAAGAAGATGTGTTGGACAGTAAACAAATTGATTCAAAATATAGTTCTGACGATGTGGGAGATATTGGTGAGAAAAATGAAGTTCCTATTGTGAATGAGGAAAGTCGTGCTGGTATTGTGGGAGATGATATTGCCACAGACAAAAATGATGTAAGTGTTGAGAACAAGAATCATCCAGCTCTTCCTGCTGAGAAAAGAAAGCTTAATGGTAAGCATTGCAGCCAGTGTTTCTTGATACTATTATATTTTTCAACCCATCTGTTACTTTACTAACTGTGTAAACTTCTGTGTGAGTTGGGATCCATAAAGTTTATGCATTTGGCCTCTGAAACATATATTATCTTCATGCAATTTCGAGCTATCTGCAGTGCATACGTGTAATAGGGTCATGTGTATATCACAAAGAACACATTTTTCTTTAGGAGTAGGGATTAATACTACCCACCCATTTATGACTTTTAATAAATAGTCAACTAGTCTCTTTAGTTTTAGTTGTTTCTCTATGTAATAAATAGGGTCTTGGAATACTAATGAACTACCTAAAAATATAAGGACATCAATGTTTTATAGGAATTCTACTATTATTAATGTTTTGTTGGAATTTTGGAAATGTCTTTAGGGAGAAGTGAGAGTCATTCTTAGTGTATAAAGGGACAGATAACTTTGTGATGAATATAATCAGTTTCTGAATGTACCTTGATTCCCGTTAGAAAGTTTAGGCTTCGATGTTCTGCCTTTTACTTATTGTGTAAGAGGACTTTACCTACTTTCTGCCACTTGATTTCACTGATCTTATTTTCCTTTGTTTTTTGACGCATATTTTTTATGTATTGCTATTTTGTAAGTTTTGATTACTTTTTGTTATCCAAAAGACGGTCTATATGAATGTTTAGTCATGCCTTTTGGACTAACCAACGCGCCGAGCACTTTCATGATTCCTGTACTTGTTTGAAATAATATCATATCTTTGGCTTTGTACGTTGTTTTTTTTTTCCCCTTTCCCCATTAAAGAATCTGGTATTAGTATGCCCTTTTCATTGGATAACTTACCTTGCAGATCAAGCAGCAGTTGGAAGCAATGAGCCTGTAAAGAGGCGCAGGTGGAACTCTGAAAACCTTAAAGTTCCAGAGCTGCAAAGCCCTCTTCAAACACCTTCAGTCACACCCAAGGATACTTTCCAGAGCCCCAGTTTGAAGCGTAGCTTTTCAAGATCGAACTCTACAATGAGTGAGGATGCCCCCAAGGAACGTGTTGGTGAGTTTTTCTTTGTTTCTTGTATCTGATAATGTCCAGCAACATATGCTTTGATTCCTTATATCTTTGTTTGTTGCAGTTCCACCATCGCAGAAGCCTCCAACTAATTCCCTTAGAATTGATCGTTTTCTGCGACCTTTCACCTTGAAAGCTGTGCAAGAACTTTTAGGCAAAACTGGGAAGGTTACTGATTTCTGGATGGACCACATCAAGACTCATTGCTATGTTACTGTAAGACTCTCTCTCTCTCTCTCTCTCTATCTCATATAGAATGAAACTCATCCCTTCCTCATGAAATTACTGTGTTTATGCAGTATTCATCAACGGAAGAAGCCTTGGAGACACGGAATGCTGTGTATAACCTACAGTGGCCCCCCAACGGTGGGCGCCTTTTAGTGGCTGAGTTTGTTGATCCCCAGGAAGTGCAAACACGGGTTCAGATTCCTCAGACTCCTGCTACACCCATCAGTAGCGGTCCTGCTGTACCTGTTGCCCCATCCACCTCACAGCCACAGCCTTCACCCCGTCAACCTAGGCAGCAGCTTCCACCACCTCCTTCTCTTCCACCTCCACCACCTTTGACTGCCCCTTCCTCAGCAAGAGAACGGCTTCCTTTGCTCCTTCTCTTCCACCTCCACCACCTTTGACTGCCCCTTCCTCAGCAAGAGAACGGCTTCCTTTGCCTCCCCCACCTCCTCTACCAGAGAAACTTGATACACCGATTGTCACTTTGGATGATCTCTTTCGAAAAACCAAGTCAACTCCTCGAATCTATTACTTACCTTTGTCGGAAGAACAAGTGGCTGAAAAACTTGCAGCACAGGGCAAAAATGCCAAGCAGTAGGAGCATCGCCACAGTCCATCCATGGCTGCTGTTCAGATTTTCTTTTCAGTTGGTCAGTATGTTAGATGTAGGGCAGTGTCTTGTAATTGCATGTTTAATGGATTTTGGTTATTATGAAATCTTGTTCATGGTTGAGAGGGCCTGAGACCAAGTGTTTTTCTATATTAGTATTAGAACCCTTATAGACTGAGCCTTATTTATTGGCTTGTGGATCCATTTGTATCTTCGTTTTCTATGGAAGTAGAGTTCCAATTTCACTTTACTTTAAACTGATGGAGCCTAAATTATATTGATGAATCTGGATTTTGAATTTTGGAAAATTGGTTTAGGGATGTTGCTTCCTAGGGTAATTACGGTTGCAGGATAAGCTCTTTGGAATGAGAGCTGAGCACAACATCCATTGAAAACAGGTTTTTCCCTGTTTCAAAATCTTCTCATCATCAGATATGCATTTGGGCAAACAGAGCACACCAACTTGGAAGCTATCATGTAATCGCACACGAACTTAGAACATCACTTTGAGTAAGAGTGTTCAATTTCAATAAACGCCATTAATATTGAGGAATTCTCTCAAGACATGGTGGTGCAGGTGAAAAAGTTAGGGGGCATACCACCATCTGTAGGGCGTGTGTGCTAGGTAGTGAGCCTCTATCGAAGCCCGACTTATGTTGTAACTCGTTTTCCCTCTATTAGTATAAATTTGTCGTTCACTCATATTAATGGATTGATTGTTCAACATTGAGTTACACTTGTATTACAATAATTTCTCCTCGTTGAGTGTTCAAGATGGATTTGACCAATTTTGATCATGAGATAACATTTAGGGGAGGGATTGAAACTCCACAACGAGAATTCCATAATAAGGACTTGATTTGAGGACTTTATTTTGAAAAGTTTTCTTGATAGTCTTTTGTCAGAAGGGCAAATTTGTGTTAAGGACTAGTTGTCATCCATTAGATATGCTAGTGGGTTAATTTTTTTATTTTTTATTTTTACATATACCATATATGTGATTCAATAACTGAGATTATAAATCCTTGATTAATTCTTAACAAAAAAATTCTTAAGGGAAATTTGCATAAATACCACATGGACTTTTGGGCATGTGCGCTAATACCACTTGAATTTTTATTTTTTATTTTTAACCACTTGAACTTTATAAAGTGTTGCAATCCACCATTTATGTCTAACTCCATTAAACTTTCCGTTAAGTTTGATGGCATTTATGTCAACTCACTATAACTAAAAATAATTATAAAAAACATAATTTAGAAATTTTTAAAAAAAAAACCTAATTGCACCACACATTCCCTAGCCCCACATTTTCCAATGCCAATTCTCCCCCTCACCCTCATGGGAAGCTAAAGATTCAAAACTCATTTTTATCTTTTTATTCAAAGCTTTAAAATAAAATAAAAATTAGAAACTCATCCATCATTTAGACCACCTGTGATATATACCATTTATATTAGATTTAATTTTAATTTAGGTGCATAGGCATAGCCATAGCATGCTCATTCATGGCTGGGTCGATGAGTGTAATTAGGTTAAAAAAAAATTTGGAAGCTGCTGTGTAATCAGGTTAACTTTAAAAAAAAAAAAAATATTTTTAGTTAGAGTGAATTGATAAAAATGCCTTTAAATTTAACGGAAGCTTTAACTGAGTTAGACATAGGTGGTGGATTGCAACACTCTACAAAGTTCAGATGACATTTATGCAAATTTCCCAATCCTTAATGGAGCATTCCCTATTCGTATATGATTAATGAGAAAAAAAATGGACCATATAGGAAAGAGAAATAACTATTTATTTACAATATCCTAATTAGCTTATTAGACAGGTTAGGTCAATTGGCTAGAGCAGTGAGTCCGCCTCCTTGTACCGAAGTTCGAGTCCCCTCCTCGTAGGTTAGACTATTTATTGTTTAAAAAGAAGAAGATGATTTTAGCTTATGAGGGTGTTTAGACTAGATGGTGTGCTAAATGTTTGTTTTGGATCCAATGAGAGCCAAAACCTTAATCATAAAAGGGAGTGTAATTGTGTAAGTAGATAAAAGAGGAGCGGGAAAATCAGCTCCCTAAAAAAAACTAAAAAGAAACAAAATAAAATTGGGGTAAATCTGCAGATCCGTTTTAGTTCACGCTGGGTTTTAGACAAAAAAAAAAACATTGAGTTACTCCCTCAAAACCGTTGGTTTTTATCTGCAACTCTCTCTCTCTCTCTCTCTCTCTCTCTCTCTATGTTAGAAGCGTTTCTCTTTGCCACTCCCCTGCAACAGAGAATAGAAAACCGTTTCTAGGGTTTGGCAGATTCGTGAAAACAATTGTATAAAAAGAAACAAAATAAATTTGGGGTAAATCTGCAGATCCGTTTTAGTTCACGCTGGGTTTTAGACAAAAAAGAAAAACATTGAGTTACTCCCTCAAAACCGTTGGTTTTTATCTGCAACTCTCTCTCTCTCTCTCTCTCTCTCTCTCTCTCTCTATGTTACGTTTCTCTTTGCCACTCCCCTGCAACAGAGAATAGAAAACCGTTTCTAGGGTTTGGCAGATTCAACAATTCTTCCCCTTCATCAATCGCACTTGAATCTCACATACAGACTCTCATTCTTTAATTTGCTCAACGTCGTCGTATTGCTGGTCCAAGAACTTTCTGAAGTCTAATTCTCCATTTCTTTTCATTTGCTCCAATCTTGTTACTGCCTTCCGCTAATTGGAGCTGCTTCGTTCTTGATTTTGGGGTTCAAGTTCAAAAGTTTACGAGGTTTTATTTGAAGTCCTGCAAAGGGTTTTTGCTTTTTTGAATTTTGAAGATTCTTTTTCGTTTTTCTTGTTTTAGTAAAGAACAGTGCTTTAGGGTATCTTGTTTTATATATTTTTCTGGTGGGGTGGGTGGTGAGAAGGCATTCTTGAGGTAGGATATGAATAGTGTATTCAGTGAGCAGATACTTGCAGACAAGCTCTCGAAGCTCAACAGCACACAGCAATGCATTGAAAGTATCCTTTCCTGTTAATAAATTAGAAAGTTCTTTGTACCTTTTAATCTTTGGTTACATTCTTGGGTGCTTGTGTAATTGGTACTCTGAGGTAGCGGGTATGGGCCCAGATGGTAGCTACATCTCTGCTGTGAGAATAATGGATTTATAAGGTTGTATCTAAATTTCTCTGAATGACACTTACTTGATTTTTGCTCTAATTGATGAACAGTTGTCACATGTTGTGGAATTGGTAATTTGGCTTTTCATGGTCTGGTTTTCTGTTTGGATTATGCTTTACTTGATGGGGATAAATTCGAATTATCTCTCTTCTGACGTAGTTTGCTGGACATGGAATGGTTAGCTGATTTTAAACTTTGAGTTGCTGCTATAGAAACCAATAAGGTAAATTCCAAACTTAATTGCTTGTGTGCCGTCGATTGGTTGGAGGAGATGGCTTGATTCGACTGTTTTTACCATTTTGCTTCCTTTGTCAAGTTCAGCATTTTCAATGTTGTAAAGAGTACCCTTTTCTTTCTTAACGAAAGTTTGTTAGCTAATTTGGTACTTATGAATTCATGATTAAATTTTTCTTTAAAAAATAGGGGAAAACAATAGAATAACTTTCCAGAAATGTGGAAGATGTCTATTGAATGGTTGATGAACCCTAACTTGGAACTAAGTGATGGTTTGATCCTTGGAGGAGTAGGTGCACAACACCATTCATTTAATTCTATGAGTACCATCAATCTGCATATCAAGCTGGTTTGGTTTATGACTTACATTAGTGAAAACATCAAATGTTTTCAAATGTTGGCTAGATGACAGTACGTGCACAAGATACATATGATTGAAGCCCAATTTGAATAACCTTTTGGCCTATTGCTCATTTATTTATTTATTGGTTTCAATTTTTAAACATTTTTTTTTATAAAAAATTTCATTGAAGGTTGAGTTTAAAGTTAAAAAAAACGTGCAGGAGTCTACTTCTTGTTAACTTGAATGCATTCTGAAGCATTGTTGTTTAATGTCTAAGGTAAAACCCTGTTTCCTTGACTTTATAATAAGCTTTGTCACATTGGTGTATATTTCACCGAAGCAAAGCAGAACTGGTTGTTGCAACATGGGATAAACAGTTCCATAATGCACAGATGGTTCAGAAAGTTCCTCTCTTGTATCTTGCAAATGACATCCTACAGAACAGTAAGCGTAAAGGAAATGAATTTGTTACTGAGTTTTGGAAGGTTCTTCCAGCTGCGCTCAAAGTTGTTATTGAGGAAGGCGATGATCATGGAAAGACTGTTGTCTCTAGATTAGTAAGTTCCTCCTTCATTTATTTTGTTTCAGTTAGCAAATCCAGCAACTGATAGCATGAACCTATAGCCACTAATTTAAAATGCGGTGTTATACTAATAACAAATTTACAGTTAGGCATTGCTGTCACAATTTTTAATTTCAATCTTGAATATTTTTCAAGGAAATTGTTATTAGCACTCCAAAATAGTCATCCTGCACAGCTCCCTCCCTTTTTTATATTTTTCATTAGTGGGGAGTGCCAATAACATCTTCCTTTTTTTAACCATAAGTAGGCGGACAAGTAATGGGTTTTGGGTATTTGACATATATCTGTTTGTACTTTTAACATAAATATTCTTCTCTCCCTCTTTACCTGGCCCAAAGAATGCTAGCTGACTCTACTTATATTTTAATCATGTGCACCAGTCTAACTGTAGGAATTTTTGATCGACTGGTTTATTAATTCCTTCTATGATGTACAAAATGGCTCAACTTGGTTTGCTCTCTTACAAATTTTTTAGGTTGGAATATGGGAAGAGAGGCGAGTATTTGGCTCTCGTGCCCGGAGCCTCAAAGAACTAATGCTTGGGGAAGAAGTGCCTCCACCCTTGGAATTCAGCGGCAAGAAGCGCTCACGTTCAGTCAGAATTGTAAAAAGAGATTCACGCTCTATCAGAACGGTGAGCATAAGAGCTTCTGTGATAGTTCCTTTTCCATTTTGCTTCATTTTATTTCTATGTGACTACCATCTCCGCAGAACTAAGTCTTTTGTTCAACTTAATACATGTTCTGCTCCTGTATTTCTACTTATTTGAGTGATTGCTAACTTCATAATATTTGGATACCAGAAACTTTCCATTGGTGGTCCAGCTGAGAAGATCGTATCTGCATTTCACTCGGTGATCAGTGAACATCCCACTGAAGATGCTGAGATGAGTAAATGCAAATCTGCAGTTCATCGTGTAAGGAAGTTGGAGAAAGATGTTGACATAGCCTGTACTAATGGTAAACTATCTTTGGTTATGACTAGAACAGTTGACTGGAAATCATTTTAGCTCTTTCAGAATTACGTCCTTTTGCATAAGGGCATTTAAGTCTTGCCTGATTTCCAAATTTGTGGCCTCTTAACCTATTTTATTTTTATCTTCAGCAAAGGATCCAAAGCGGAAAACTTTATCAAAAGAACTAGAGGAGGAAGAAAATCTTTTGAAGCAATGTATTGAAAAACTTAAATTAGTTGAAGCAAGTAGAGTAGCGCTTGTATCTCAATTAAAAGAAGCTCTGCATGAACAGGTATTGAATCAAGCCATTTTAAAAAAAAAGTGTTCATCAGGTTTCTAGTTCAAAAACACGCAAATAAGGAAGCATGTTGTGCTTCATTCAACAAGAAGCTTTTCATGTTGTACGCTTCTGCTAACTTTCTGGAAACTTTGTCAGGAATCTGAACTGGAGAATGTTCGGACTCATATGCAGGTATGTCCCTAATGATTGTATCTTTCAATAAGTTCTTGTTGTTGTTTGTTTGTGTTTTTTTTTTCTGCTTTTGTTTAAAGTTTTATGAGATGGAGTGTTTGCATGTTATAATATTTTACCTTTGATCATCATGCCATAGTGTTTACTGGAAGATTGTTGGATGGTTATGTGGCACATTGTATTTTCAAGATTTAGAATGCTATATTGCCTCTTCTTTGGTAATTTGTAAGGCAACATCCACTTGGCCACCGGAAACTGTTACAAGAAGGGGTGCCAAATTTTTTTTGTGTAACATCCAAACCAAATGAGTTACTCTCCTCTTCCACAGACAGGTGCAAGTTTCTGGGAAGACCAAAATGAAAACAGGATACAACCTTCTCATCATTATCCTTTTGGATTAAGTGTCTTACTTGGGAAAGAGACACCCAGAATGATATTGGGTCAGTGGAGAAGGGGAGTGGCTATTGATCTTTGCTTTTCTCTGTTATTTTTCCCTCCTTTTTTCCCCTCATGGTGTAATTTCCTTCCGTTTTTATTAGTTACTAAAGTTGAACCCAGATCTGGGTTGTCCCCTAACCAAAGTCGCTAGGAGCTAGCTCAGATCTTTAGGACTTCAGAAGATGAAGTTAGTTATTTTAACCTAACATCAAGGGATTTTGTGAAATTTTGTAATTACATGTGTGGGTTTGCTTGACGACTGATAAACTAGAGAACAGAGTAGAGAAGGAATGCAATTTCTGCCTTAACTGAACTTCAAAAACTTCACATTTTCTGCTGTAAATGACCCACTAGTGTAGTGGTTTGGAGCAATTGCTCTCCTAGGAAAGGTCTTGGGTTCAAGTCCTAGCATCCGTGTGGTGTGGGTGAGTTTAGTATATTATCGTCCCTCTCAATAGGAAAGGTCTTCAAAAAACGTTTTTTGGATTTTTCTTGGAATATTCATGTGTGAATTGGGTTGAACAATAACTAGTCAGACAGAAACTCCACATTGTGTCCTGTCCATATATTTAGGGTAGTTTGGGTAACGCATAAGTGGGCAAAAGGATAAATTAAGGACCTGGCCCATTTATGTCCTAACCTGCTTTGACATACCAAATTGCCACCCATGGTCAGAACTGTTGCAACGCCTCTTAATTTTCATGTTGGTTTGATTATTAGCGAACTGTTAGTTGATGAGTCAATGTAATTTTTTTCAAAATACATGCAAGTTGGAGCTAAAAATTGAGGGCAGATGTGGTAGCTGTTAACACTGTTGCTGTGGTTGAGAAATGGTCTTAATTTCCATTACAGCAGAAGTTGCTGAATTGGGGAAATTTTCAAAGCATGTATAAGTGAATGCTAAAAAAATAAAAAAATAAAAAAGTTGTCTAACAAACCTTGAGATTTGATTCTGTTCTGAGCCTCTTACGAGACTTTTGCTGTAGGAGTGCTATTGGTTAGTACAAGTTCAGGACATTTGTTCTTTTGTCAATACCATTCATTTTAATGAAAGTCCAGTATTCTTATAAACATATAATGGGCTTTCCATTACAGTGGCTTTCCTTCAATATTAAATGACTTGAAGTGTTATATACTATAAGTAGATCAACTATGGAGGTGAATTTTGGCATTGGGACTTTTGTGTGTGATGATGGCCAGCTCTCCTGTTACTATTGTTACAGTTCTGAGAAAGACTTTGTTGTTGCATGACCCTACGCTAGGTCAGAGCATGTTTAGTTGGTCATGGACAAACATGTATGCTGTCTAGTCCAATTGTATCATCTCAAATTTTCAGTGAACTTTGTGCTAATAGATGCATTCAATTCCCACTCTTAATATCATACTAGCAAGCGTTGCATTGATCTCAAGCTAGTTTTTAATTCTTTCGTTGTGATTATGAGATCATGCAAAATAAATTATCTAGTACATCAAAGCATTTGACATGATATAACATTGTTGTGATAAGTTCCAAGTCTACTATCTTTTGTCCCCCTAATTTATTGGACCTTGATAATTTAACATGTGTGCTTTGTTGTGTTGTGTCAAGTAAAGAATACGAGTCTTGCTCTCGAAGTCATTAGTTCTCTATTTGTCTGCAGTTGATACAGATATAGGGATCACTATTGTTTAGCTTCATTATAGTAACAATTGAGCAATGGATCATCTGACTGCTAAGCTGATACATTTTGACAAGTGTAGGTAGCACAGGCACAGGCAGAAGAAGCCACGAACATGCGGAAGCGACTCAATGATGAAGATTATGTATTTAAACCATCAAGTGCGACTAGTCCACCAACTGATGGAAATTCTAAAAGGGGACAAACACCTAGGAAATCAGCTGCAGCCATTGCAGCTTTGGTTGCAGACAAGCTTGCTGCTTCTAGTTCTTCTCAATTGATTATGACTTCTGTTCTTTCTACTTTCGCTGCTGAAGAAGCGAAGAATGCTGGTCTGACAAAGCCCTCCACGTCTTCAAATTCATTCACATCCATGCCCAAGAGTTCGGGGACTGATTCAATGTCCAAACCTGAAAGGTCCATGCCAGTTTCAGATGCCAATGTTTTTATGTCAGCACAGCCGCCTGCTGTGCCGCCAAACCATTCGTACCAATCAGCATTGGTTCCCCAACCTCAGAATCAAGCCCCCACCTCTCAAGGTCAATTTCACATGCTTCCAAACCCACCCTCCCAACAATATTTACAGCCAGCAGGAGGGGTCATGAGCTCATATGGTTATGGGAGCATTCCACCTTTGCCTCTAGGACCACCACCTCCCCCACCTCATATGGTGAGTCCAATGGTGCCTTTGACTCAACAGCCATTGCAAATGAATCAACAGGCCGTACAAATTACCCAGCAGCAACCAATACCCTTAACTCAGCAACCTCCAGCTCCTAGTTTCCGGCCACTTCAGCCACCCGGAATGGTGTATTATGGTCATCCTCATAATTCTCAGTGAATTTGAATTATTTAGGTAGACAGTATAACAAATGTGAAATTTGAATAACTTAGGTAGGAATTATAACCAATGAGAAATTTTGAGGAAAAAGCATTTTGTGCCGAGATCAAAATTTTTGTTTATTCATTTGGGCGGCTTTGGTTTTTTTTCGTTTCTTCTGAGATCAGCATTTTGGCTCTAATTTTTGGGGTCAGCATTTACTCTTTTAGGATCCCATATAAATTTAAGGATTTTTAGCCGTTTTGCCCCCTGAACTATTAAGCAATTTGAACTTACCCCCTTGAATTATTTCGTCTGCCGATTTAGTCATACTCATAATAAATATTCAAGGGTTAACTATTGATTTGCTCCCTGAACTTGTACCTAATTTTCGATTTATCCCCTATCTTTTTTTAAAAAGAAAATTAAGGACTTCAATTATTTTTTTTTGTCAATTTCCTCCATACCGTTAGATTCACTCACATTTCATCCAATTAGTGTTAAGAATGGTCATATGCAGAGGGAGCAACGGAGAGGGTGGGTGTAGGAAAGGGGAGGTGAGGGGAAGGGCAAGGGCAAAGGGATGGAGATGGTTGATGGGTGGGGGTAACAATAGTGGGGAAAGGGGAAAGAGGTAGAAGGGTTTTTAATTAGGGTATTGATTTTCCCACTCCCTTTTTATCTACTTACACTCTATTTTTCTAAACAAAAAGGCTGATTTTCTCACTCCCTTTTTATCTACTTACACTCTATTTTTCTAAACAAAAAGGAGTGTAAGTGGATAAAAGGGGAGTGAGAAAATCATTTACCTTTAATTATTATAATTTTGTGTTTTTTGCTTTAATTTTTATCTCAAAATTTTAATTGTTAAGGTGAAAAAATGACCAAATTGCCCTTAAATAGCCTCACACGCTTGGTACATGATATTTTTACTGGTAAATTGGATGGAACACGAGGAAAATTAACGGCAGGGGGGAAACTGGCTAAAAATAATAATTGAGGTCCTTAATTTTCCTAAAAAAAAGGGATTGGGGGTAAATTGAAAGTAAGGTACAAATTCAGGGGGCAAATCAGCAGTTAACCCTACTATACAAAACAATTAGTAGGCTACTAGGTAGCTATTTCCAAAATATAAGTTCATTTTGCACTTCCAAATTCATAAATATTTACCCATATACCAAATTAACCACACCATAGCTTATTAAAGAATATACAACCATAAAGTAAGGTACAAATTCAGAGGGCAAATCAGCAGTTAACCCTACTATACAAAACAATTAGTAGGCTACTAGGTAGCCATTTCCAAAATATAAGTCCATTTTGCACTTCCAAATTCATAAATATTTACCCATATACCAAATTAACCACACCATAGCTTATTAAAGAATATACAACCATCTTGTCATTAAAAAAAAAAGAAAAAGAAGAATATACAGCCATCCCCACCCCAATATTACCAATTATCTAATTAACAACACAGCAACTTATTAAAAGAATAAGAAGAAACCCCATGGTGGCTCTGCCAGTGCCTAGAGCCAATGGCGGACCCAGGAATATTTATTCTTTCACTTCCTCGGGCTCGAGGATGGTTAGGTTTCGTACGGATGTTTTTGTGATTTTTATGGTTTTAAGTAAAAATAATGTAATTAACCTAAATAAGCATATAAATGTAAAGACAAGAATTGAAATGCGATAAAATAAATCGAAGCGATAAATAAAGCAAGAACGAAATAAAAGCAATAAAAACAATAAGAACGATAAAATAAACAAACTTGAAATTAAACTTAATTGAAGTGCGATAACAATGAAATGTAAAGGAATCAAAATAAACTTGAATTTAAATGACAAGAAAATTATAAACGTACACTAGAAAAATGAAGAACTCACTACACTAGGTGCTTGAAAATTAAAATCCTAAGTCTAGGAAAAGAAAAGTGCGAGACGAAAGATAGGTTTGTCTGTTTGGCTAATTTTTTGTGTGT
>NW_018923353.1:45361-61800 GCF_002207925.1 Prunus avium
GTTGAAACCATAGGCACTACCTTTTTGGTAAGAAAATGCAGACATCGCAAGCTCTTCGTCTTGTTGTTGAAAACACCCAAAATCTCAAGCCTTAATCCTTTCTTTATGCTCATTTTCTCTTAGCTCCCACGCCACTAGCCTCTCATTCCAAGCCTAGTAGTATCTTGATTCACCAAAGCCAACTCTCATGCCAAGCCTGTGCAACATCAATGCACCATCTCCAACTCTTCGATAGCTACTAGAAACATCAGCACAAAACACGCAGCCACTGAAAGAATAACAAAGTACTCCCCTAGGACTTGCTTCTCCCTCAGGATGCTTTGGGCCTAATTCTCGCTAACTCAGAAAGAGGAGAAACGAAGGCTTGATTGACGGCCCAAGAATCAACAAGCCCGAACGAGCCTTCCGAAAGAAAAAGACCCCAACAACTAGCAACCTTCTCTCTAACCTTCTCCTTTGAACCTTCGCTCTTTTCTTTATGACATGTGTCACTTCTCTCTCACCTAAAACAATGTAATTATGTAATTGTTCATTCGGCAAATTGATTAACTTCAAGTATGTAATTGTTCATCCCTTGTGATTTTTTTTTTTTGCTTAGTATGTAATTGTTTATCCTTTTGTTGCAATTGTTAACCTGTGTTGGTGTATTTTTAATTTTATTTTATGAATTTCCATATATGTGATTCTCTATTAGTTTGATTAGTAGAACTTAGAAAATTTGAGGAAGAGAAGAGAGAGGTGTTTGAGAACTTTGGAGAAGAGAAGGGAAAGGTGTTTGAGAACATGGAGAATTTTGGAAAAGAAGGGAAAAGTGTTTGAGAACTTGAAGAATTTGAGGAGAAGAGAAAGGAAAGATGTTTGAGAACTTTGGAGAAGAGAAGGGGGGTGTGTTTGAAGACTTGGGGAACCTCACTATTTATAGGCCTAAGGGAAGTAAAAATCTGAATTGAGTATTGATTCTACATACAACACTCACTTCACCAACTTTACCTAACTTCCCCACCAAAAATAATTAGCTCATGCATATGTCATGCATAACAATGCATTGCAGTCTTCTTGTGGGCTCGTTTTGGGCTTGTTCCTCCATTCTGAAAAATCTGGAAAAATATGGATCTTGAAGCTCTTGGTCTTATCTTTCCAACCATATATACAAGGAAAAATCAGAAAGGTCTTCAAATATCATTTTTGGCTCAGTAACGCAGATGCTGATGAATTTGACCTTAAGCTGCCAAAACTTGTATAACTTCCTTTAGAAGACTCGGAATCATGAATCGTAAAATGCTGCATAAACTAGATTTCCACATATTTCCAATGAGGTATGTTCATTATCTGGTTCTTCCTGTGCACGTACAGTCCAATCCGTGAAGTTGACTAATCTGTAGACATAATTTTGAACTAACTTGACTCCAAAATGCATTAAATGAGTCTCAATGCTTAATACACTGAAACAAAACAAAATAGATTAAAAGCTCAAGTTAACGCAAAAATATAACCAAATCATAAGCTAGAAGGGTACAAAATGATATGTAATTTTGCACCGATCAATCACTCTTATCCGAAGTATGGAATCCATAACCAGTACCATTATTGGTCGTATCGCATTGTGTTCGATCTTTGAGAGTAGCCTACCATTCGGGGTAGCCATACAATTTAAAACAAGTCTCACGAGTGTGTCTTGGATCACCACAATATGTGCAATCTCGTCCATGTGTCAGGATCGTTAGTCGAGAAGTCATAATCTGTACAGCGGAAGATGCAAATGATGCAGGTTTAGTAGGAATCTAGATCGAGATCTAAGCCTAAGTCGGGGTCGGAGTCAGAGTCGGAGTCGGCATCTGTAGGAGCTGAGCCACCTGGGCACTCAACTCGGCTATGGTTGGTTGAGAAGGAGAGAAGGAGTCGGTGGTGCTACCTCTATGAGGGTGGAAAAAATCATCAACCCTGATAGCAGCGGCGGGGGTTTGAAACTAGAATCAATAATTCCAAGATCACTGCTCTGATACCATGCCAAATTTCAGATAGACAGGCCAGCGGCCCACTACTAACAACATCGATATCGTCCCCAACTTAACCACCTACAAAACCCAGTAGGTGTGGGGTTTTATCACAAAAGGCCTCGGTGATATTAGTAGTGGAACCATTCATTATATATTGTATTTTATTTAGTCAAGTTTCCAATGTGGGACTTATATTCTTCAACACGCCCCCTCACGGAGAGTTCTTATGTCTACATCTCCAGATTTTTGTAAAGCTTCAACTGTTTTCAGGTTATGATCAGCTTTCAAAAAAGTGGAAATGCACAGGATGTGGTTATATAATTATTTCCAGTATTAATCAGAAGAATTATGATGAAAGAAAACAATTGTTACATAGTATGGTTTAATTTATTACATTTTCAGTCTCACACAAATTGATTCTTTTTCCCTTTGATAATTGTTTGTAACCCTCAAGAAACCTAGCTTCTGCAACTTTTGCAAGAAGTGTAAGTAAGCAGATTGATACGAACACAGTCCACGTGTCATTAGCATGGCGGCAGATCCTTAGGCGGAGGCAGAACAGAGTGATCTGATCCTGGTCCATCTTCTACGACGAACGCTGTCTTCAATCCCCACCCGGTATGAAGCTCCAAATGACAGTGCATGAACCAAACGCCTAGACATTCAAACAAGGAAGCAAAGCTTATGAATAACCCACAAGCCTCTCATTATTATATATGAGTGAATTCTAACTTCTACCTCTATGATAGATATGATAGTTTTTTTTTTCGACTATCATCAGTAAATGTGGTACCTGTAAGTTACTCGAAATGAATATTGCAATTATTATCATACCTGGATTATCAGCTCTAAAACGAATGGCGGTCCAACCACCTGTGGGAACTCCAACTGTGTTTCTCTCAACAGGATCAACCAAGTTGTATTTAGCAGGGTCCTTGGCAGGATCAAAATTCCCAATCCCGGTTCCAACAACAAAGAAGTTGTATCCATGGAGATGGAAGGGATGTGACTCAACCGTTAGAAGATTAGTGTCCTGCAACACCAGCTCAACTGTAGAGTTGAAGACAATCTTGCTCAGCCTAGTCCCTGTGGAAGTCCCAAGACTTGCTGTAAGTGGTGTACCAGTGTAATTGAAAGGAGTTTGTGGCCTATCAGGGAAGTCAGTTTTGAACACTCCCTTGAGATTGAAGTAATGGGCTTGTAGAAGCCCAACCTGAGGCATCTCAAAAGAGATGTTGTTCAAGGAAGCAACAAATCTTGTTCCATTAAGGCAAGTTGGGCATGATTCTTTTCCAAAACCAATGGTGTAAAAGAGCTTTCTGTCAACTTTGAGAGGAACATTTGCTGGAAAATTTGGAGTGTTTAAGCTCTTGAGTTTCTTGTTGTAGCTTAGAGCAAAGGCTGTGTCATTGGAGGCAGGCAGTTGAGGAAGGCTTGGTAGAACTATGTTGGGGATGCCTCTGTATTGGAATATTCCTGTGGCTGTCTTGTTGTCTATGGCAACTGGAGCATCCATGAAAGGCCTAGCAGCCATGAAGTATCTGCCTGAAGCTTGATTGGCTTGGACCAAAACATTTGTGGTCTGGCCAGGTGCAATTAGTATGGCTTCAGTAGTGAATGGTTTTGTGTACACTGCATCAACCTCCACCACTGTCAAGTTGTGACCGGCAATGCCGAAGAAAAGTTCATCGTTGAGAGCAGCATTGATAATTCTCAGGAGATAGGTCTTCCCTTGCTCAACCTCCATAGCAAAAGTATCTAAAACAAGAAAAACAGAACAAAATTGAAATTAGAACTTTATGAAAATTGCATGGCAACCACCTTTCGGGTTTGGACTTAATCCCAAAATGTCATATACTTGTATTTTCTGTGATTATGTTGTGCTTACGTTTCTCAGAGCAAGGAAACAATGGCCCTGGCTTCCCATTGATTGTGTGTGCATCCGAGGAGTTTGGTGGCAATCCCAAGTTGTTTGCTTTGTTGACAAACTCTTCCACATTGCCATTCCACCATTCTCCAAGTATAATTTCAGCTTCCCTGTATGGTCGTGGGAAGGGAAACGGGGTGCCTTGTTTAGGCAGGATGACAATTGCACCATAGACAGTAGCCCTCAGCCAAAGAATGTGTGCATGCCACCATAGAGTTCCTCTTTGGCCTGTTACATTGAAGTCATAAGTGTAGCTACTTCCAGTCTGAATTGGACATTGTGTTACATAAGCTGGTCCGTCTGCCCAACCATTTCGATATTGCTTCAGTCCATGCCTGTAAGAACATATATAACTCAATCAGCTATAAGTTATGACATTTTGCTATATTTACCTAATTTTGATTTGATCACTTGTTTGTTTGGTTAATTTAGTTCAACTCTTACCAGTGAATTGACATGTTGTATTGAGCATGGTTGGTAACATTGATGAGAACTCTGTCTCCCTCCCTGACATAGATTGTAGGCCCCGGAAACCTTCCATTTATAGTGACAATGGGTTTTGCATGGCACAATCTACTCACATTCTTCACTTGGACCTGTGAGAACACAGAGGATGTTATTAACTGGAATCCATGCACGAAGTACAAATTTTTTCTTTCTTTTTTCTTCTTCCTTTTTCATTTTTCAATTTGTTGTTTCAAGGCTGTGTGTGCATGTAAATGATATTAAAGCATTTGAAACAACTCACATCAAATTGGTATTTCTTTATGGCAGCTTCTGCTGGAGAAGTGATAAAGCCCAGAAACCCAAAGCAAAGAAACAGCAACCCAGCGAAGAGTCTGTTCCGGACACTGCTAGCCATTTTTTTCTCTCTGGTGCTCACAATTTCACTTGCGGTGTGCTTATGTGATGAGGCAATGAGGCAATGAGGCAATGAGGCAATGAGGCACGAAGACGAAGATGCCAAATATTTATATGAAATGTGTAGAGGCAAATATGCGCATTTCTTTTTAGTTTCTTCAAGGAGTTGTGTGGCTCATTAATTAGGTAGGAATTGTGAAGGGGTTGTACATGAAACCTTGTAAGCAAAATACTGATAAGGACTTCGCATTGCCTTTGACTGACTTAAAGGCTGGGATTGCTAAACCAAGGACAAGATTTCAGAAACCTCATGTTTTTAGAATGGGCAAAGGAGAAGATTTCAGAAACCTCATATTTGAAAGGTACATTTTTTTAATATATGCACCAACCAAACCGAAACCCCGAATGCAGAGCTATAAGCCCTGCTAAGCTTTACCTTCAAGGCAAAGTAAAAGCTTTAAGAATATGGCACCGCCCAAAGGTTCACTTTGTCATCCGAGTCATATAGTTCTTGCAAAGTGCCATCTATGCAATGCAAATGCTTCACTACTCCTATGCTTCTGTGGGTCAGATGTCATTTTCCAGAGGATAGCTAGGGTGCTCTCTACTAATCATATGGGCCCCTGGTATATCAGAGCCTATTTTTGATACATATTATAAATATTTTGTATGCTTATATCACTATTTTCTTAATCATGTATGTGAATGTATAAATAATTGACTCAGAGAAAGAGCTTACTTGTAAGCGTCCTTGGTGTTTCTTTGATATCAGATTTATGGTTGTTCTTGCTTATTTTGGGGCTGTTTTTAGTAAGGCACTTTGGAAAGAGGCTTCCTCTTGCTTCTAGCCAACTCCACAAGGGAAAAACAAATGGAACAAATACATACAAATATATATATATATATATATATAGAGAGAGAGAGAGAGAGAGAGATAGAGAGAGAGAGTGGGTACTGTACAGATATATACCCTTATTGAAACCGAACTAAATGACTAAACTATAAAGATTTAGTTTGTGGCAATTGGTTCGGTTGTGACTAAACTCTATAAATTCCTGAGCCTGTGAAAAAACTAATTCGTGTAAAATTGCGGAGGATTTGATCAGAATGAAATTGGCAACGCCTCATCAAGTAAGGATGGTTGACCAGCCTCCATAAACTGCTGAGGAACATTATAATTCACTCTGTTTTTGTGTCACCATGTCCAAAGCTTTCTGCTTTTCTCAATGCCATTGAGTTATGTTGGTCCAAATTGCTTCTCCACTTCTCCAATCCCATCGAAGCAACATGTTCTTCTGTACGAAAACCTGAGACTGCATCCCCCATTCACCAGTTGAACTAGAATAATCACTTGTCCCAGCTGACACAATTTGGTCAGCTAAACCTGTCATGGTGCCATTGTTGGAGCAATTTGCAAAGCCAAGTTGAAAACTATTATCACGAAGTTCATAATTTTTCCATGGCCAAGTTCCATTGTTTGAGTAGCTTACATTGAACACATGAGGGATTAATGGCTGGTGTAGTTCCTTGTGAAGCAAGTAATCACAATTATTTATGCTCTGCCCAACATTCTTCTCTCCATCATAGAGTATATCAGCAATAGGTTTTCTTTGTATCATCCAATTTTTGTAACTTGCTCTCCAAGAAAGTCAATAAACGCATCAGTGATTCCCCAGATAACTTGTCCAATTCCTTGTCATCAGCCCCCATCTTTTGTTCGAGCCCCTTTATCTTCCTTTCCACCAACCCACAGAGGTTAACCTTTCGAATTTTGGGCATACCTTTGTACTTGAGAACTGCTTCTTTGTACTAGCAGATTATGGCTTTGGCCATGTCCTGATCTTCTGGCTAGACCTTAACTTTGGCATTTAGCCCATTATAAGCAACCACACACACTTGAGCTTTGCAGAGCTTAGCAAGATGAGCTGCTTTCCTCATCACAGTTGATAATCTCTGGTTGAAGGATTTACTTTGTTCACACTGCTGCATCAATTTTCTCTTTTTAGCCGGCCTGCCTGTCATACTGAGTACCCCATACTTGAGTCCCAAACAACTAGCACCAGAGACCAGAGGTGGGAGGCATACACTAACACTCAAAAACAGAGAAATTAAAGAGAGAGATGGGTGAAACTAGCAAAATCGCATATAGAGCTTATAGAAGTCCTGCTCTGTGCTGCTGATTTTGAAAAGCTATCCTATTCTCTATTGGCTTACCCTGTCCAAATTGAATTTTCCTTAACTGCAATCCATCACTTTTTGCTCCTAGATTAAAACCCATTTCTTATAAGTAAAAACCCATGACTAGGATCCACCTCATCAAGTTACCTTATCAAGCTCAAGATTTGATTTATTGTAATTTTTTGATTTCCCAAAATACCCCTACGTATTTGCAATTGTTGTTTTCTCCATTGATTGTGTTGAATACACTTTGAACATATTTGCTGCAATTCAATGTCATTAATATTCAAATGGTGTTTCTTTTTTAAATAGGAAAATGGTGTTTTAAAGTGGCTTAAATTTAGGAATTTTTAGGGTAAGTTTTTTTTTCTTTTAAAAAAAAATAATATTCAGTATCTAAAAAAGTCACATTTAGGGCCTATTGAAAAAAAATAATATTCAGTATCTAAAAAAGTCACATTTAGGGCCTATTGAATTTATGAAGAAACATTAATATACCTATCACGTTTAAGCATAAAATTAGAGTGCTGCTAAACAAACCCTAAAATTAATTGAGTACACCCTTCTACCAAACTTTTTATTGAATTACTAATTTACCCTAATATAAAATGACCAAAAAAAATATATTGAATTGTGAAACAAATATAATTTTAATAAGTACACCCTACTTGCCACATATTCAACCATAATCAAATAGCTAGCATTGGCGGAGGGGCAAGGAGGTGTCGTTGAATGCTCGAAGGTCCTGCGTTGAACTTGAATTGATTCTTGCGTTGAATTATTGTCTTGCCTTGAAACTTGTAAGAGGCTATTCCTCTGTTCTATTTATCTGCTAAACTTGAATTATTGTCTTGCCTCCGCGATTTCTTATTGTAGATGATGGTTGGAAACATATTGAAAATAAAGACAAGGATACTAATGATGTTGTACAAGAAACATGAAGATGATTTTCTAGGGACGTGGTTGTGGTTGCAATTGTGGTGATATTTTTTTGGTTCAATTAATTTTGTGGTTTTTGTGCAGGTAAGACTATACAAGCTATTAGCTAAATGAAACACTTTGGCATTTGGTTTCTTTCACTTTGTGGTTGCGGGAGGAACCAAACTATCGGTGGGATACGTTTCTCTTTTTTCTTTCCAAGGGCTTTTGATTTTGTTTCTTTATTTTGTGTGATAGAGTGTATTAGGGTGTACCAAGGGTATTTTTGGTAGTCACTTAGGGTGTACTTAGTTAATTTGATATTTTGATTGAAATAGGATGGTGTACTTAGACCTTAGGGTGTACTCAGTTAATTTTAGGGTTCAATTAGCTGCACTCTAAAATAATGTACCTATTATTTGTACCTATTATTTCCACCCTTTTTTTAATGAATAATATACCTATTTTTTACATATCTTTTGTAAATATACCTATTTTGTGTACCTATAAATAACATACCTATTTTTAATTTATGAAAAATGTGCAGAAATTTCAATTACACAACATACTTATTTTCTGACCAAAAAAAAAACATTTTTTTTGTTGTTGTAAATAATGTACCTATTTTTAATTTATAAAAACATTTATAGAAATTTTAATTACAAAGTAACGGATCCTTTTTTTTTATATAATAAAGTACCTATATTATATAGATATTTATAATTTTTTTATAGGTACATTATTTATTGGATATGTAATTTAGGGATTTTTTTTGTTTGTTTATTTTAGGGATTGGCGATGTGTAGAGGGAATGCCAACCAAAATAAATGGGGTGATTGATATGCTATTAATAGGGAGTATGAATTATAATTAAGGTAGTTAATGACATGCTTGAAAATAAATTTTAAATTAAATAGAGTGCTGCTAAATTTACACCTTTTGCTTGTCTTGTTTCTCTGCGGATAGAAGCTCAAAAGGGAAAAAGATACAGGTTGACTCTTTTGTGCCATATCACTTCCTCAAGTCAAAGTGTAATTCCTCTCATCTTACTTTTCTATGTTTCTTTGCGTTTACTCTTTGTCTTGTGAATCATTCGAAGAATTTTCTAGGTGGGTTTTCTTCTTTACCCAAAATTAAAAATAAATAAAACTAAAATTTGTAGGTTGGTTTGGAGTTTCTAAAATTGAGGGGTTTTTTTTTCGTGGGATGCTTGTGGTTCAATTTTAGTAAAATTTTTGGCTTGTTTGCTTGATTTGGTTTTGTGTTTTTTTGTTTTTTTTGTTTTTTTTGTTTTGGGGTTAAAGCTACAGAGAGATTTAAGATTTGTGGTTTTGTTATTACAGGAATCTGAGCTTGGAACTTTTGCTGGTTTCTGAAGCTAATTGGAACAAAACTAGGGTTGTTTTGAGATTGGTTTAGGAGTTTTTGGGTATCCCTTGAAGCTTTGGAATGGTTTGACGTATTTAGCAGAAGTACATATATTTCGTTTGGTGAAGTTGTATTTGAGATTCAAGGAGTTGGAAAATTGTATTTTAGCTTTGTTTTGAAGTTCTGGGCTTGTTTTGAAGCTTATGCGAATGGCTTGACTTTGTGGGACATTGGCGAAAGTTAATTGATAGGTTGTGTGTATTTGTGTTTTCTTCAAAATGGATTAAAGGGTATTTTAGGAATAATGGTGGTTGAAAATATAGAATTGTGTTTTTTCAAATTTACATGGTGGGTGGGAAGATAAGGTAGATCGAGAAATAAGATGAGGGGGTGAAAATAGCAGCACTCATTAAATATGAAGGTAGGTGGCATATAATGTAGTTAATAATAATATTAGGACAAATCTATCTCACATGACAACCTATTTTAAATTTGGGTTTTCAATAAAGATTTAAAAGTAGGTGGGTATATATGACTAGGATATAATAGTTGTAAGGGTCTATATTGGAAGAACTCTTCTTTTTGGTTTAAGGAAAGGTATGATTTATTTTTCTTTCATGGGGAGAAGAAAACAGAGAACTTGAGAACCGAGTGAAGAATAATAGTGAAAAGAAAAGGTTGAAGATGGATTAGAAGAAGAAAAGCATAGCATGTGGAGTCATGATATTAGGGAGGAAGGAACCAAACCTAAAATATCGGGTACATGAGTAAATGCTCTTAACCACTTGAGTTACAAACCATTTCCAACCATTTCTACACTTTTGAAAAAGTGGAAATAATAGTTTGAAATTAGATTATATAAAAAAAAGTTCGAACCTCTTTCATTGTAACAAGTGAACGCGTTGAAATTTTTTTCATTTTTTATTTTTTCCAAGACGTGCAAAGCAGTAAGACAGCTCCGTTTAAAAATGGTTTCCATGTTTGAATATGGTGAGAGAGAGAGAGAGAGAGAGCATTGGCTAAAATTGCCAATCAAATTGACAATCATTTGGCTTCTTTCAATTTCTTTGTGCAAAGATTAAAAAGAAAAAAAACAGTGAAAGCAACAAGAGGAGGCAGCTGTGCCGGCCCACCATATGAACGCCATACCCATTACATGACAAACGCAACGACATGTCCTAATCTTACCTGCCCTTCACGTTCATTTCCCTTTCCACCAATGCAATGTTTTGAATTACATCACCCTAAACTTAACCAAATCATAATAATAATGGTGTGATGATGGTGGTGTTACCACTTTGTTCATTTAAATTATAAAACGTACGAGGTTACTATTTTATATCTTAGGATATAGAATCAATGAGTATGCACTTAGACCCCGTTTGGTTCATGTAAAAGGAGGTTTGGAGATGGGAAATCAATTGTTTTCCCATGTTTGATAAGTCCATGCATGAGAAATGGTTGTCTGGCACATTGGAAAGTGGGGAGAAAAGTGAAGCCCTCCTCTCCCCTTGGCCTCGTTTTGTTTTCCCTCCTCATGGAAAAGTTTGGGAAAATAAGCCAACATTAAATGCACATTTTTTATGACCATTTTGTCCCCATTAATAATTTAGAATTACAATATTACATTTAATACATTCTTTTTTTATTTGATTTCATATGGGTATAATTAGAAAATTAAACAAACTTTGTTTTACATTTCTATGCAAACCAAACATGTGAAAGGAAATAAAGTGGTATTTCATGGTTACTTGCCCAACATTACCAAATATGAGAAAGAAATCGTTCATTTCTCATCTCTTGGGAAAGACATGGGAAATTATTTCCCATCAAATTACAATCATCAACGTTTTTTTTTTTTAAGGCCAAAGTTAGGAAGGGGGAGCAAGGTTTCTCACATACACACTCTAGACTCCATAAAAATGTCATAAGTGTTCAAACTTAAGACCACTAGTCTGCAAACCAATGCCCTTTTCCACCAAACTAAACTTCGTTGGCAAGGTTTGGTTACTTCTTCTTCTTCTTCTTCTTCTTCTTTTTTAATTAGAAGCACATGGTTCTTTTTATATTAAATCATGATTGTTTGGTTTTTTTATTTATACGAGTGATATTGTGGTCAATTAATTGTTGTCATTTTAGTGCTTTCTTGAAGTACCATGTTCGTCTCTTTTGTTGGTTACAATGAGTTGTCTTAATGGCTACCGATTTGTCTAATTTTTTGCAAGAATGATCTATAAATGAAGATTTAAAAAATAGACATTCGGATAGTTGAAAAGTATTCAAATTGGGCCCCAAAAGGTCAAAAGGTGTCTCTCAAATAATTTTATTTGAGGGATCCCTTTATGGAAGGGGACTAATATATATAATAAGGTCCATTCACTAGCAATCACACTGTTTTTTTGTCCTCATTGTAGCTGTGCAAATATACTGAATATAGTGACGAAAATCACGACAATCTCGAGTAGTTGAATTTGTGCTTTTGTATATCTATGTTATGAGGGATTTTTGGTTTTACTGGTGGAATTTTTTTTTACTGCTGTATATTTCTATGTGGTTGGAGCTTCTCCCCTTAACCTATGTGATGACTTGGAGTGGTGCCACAGCCTCATATCGCTTGAGTGAGGGAAAGTTAAGTGCATTATATGTGCAGAGTCCGTCTCCCTTAGTACAACGCTTTTGGGCTTGAAGGCCCTAGAACAAATCTATGTGGGTGGGGCCCAAAGTGGACAATATCTGCTAAGAGAGTTGGGTCTTCCCAACCAGTACATTGGGTCTCGAAGGAGAGGAGTGGTGCCACAATCCCACATTATTTGGGTGAGGAAAAGTTAAGTGTCTTAAATGTGGTGTTCAATCTTTTTGAAGGCCTTGTTTGGGCCTTTGGCCTTTTTGTGGTGCTTTTGTTAGGCACACCTTATGTGGATGGACAAACTGCCCCTTTATGTTTTTGGACCTTACCTTTTTTGTAAGTGTGCCCTTTTTCATAATTTTTAATGCTTTTCCTTAGGATTTAGTGTAACTCTCATTAAACCAAACTCAGCCACTGTTGTGTGTTCTTGGGCATTCCTCATTTTGATCGTTCATTCAATATATCAACAAGAAGTTCTCAAGATATCCGCAGTTCTTAAGCTATTTCTTGAGCACCATCTAATTCATCCAAATTTCTTAGGATACTTGCATTTCTTAAGATATCTGAAATTGTTGAGCTACCGAGCTCAGTGCCACCACCAAGCTAACGAGCTCAATGACACTATCCAACCATACGCTCATTCTAAAGGCCTTGTGGTTGAGGCCTAGAACCTGGTGGCCGAGAATTTGTTCCTATCCCAACCACAATCGCTCGTACCCACGACCACTCGTGACCGTGGTACTGGCATGCCACACACACGTGGAAATTTAGAAGACTAGAGAATATGATGTTGTAATATATAGACCATGGATGTAGGAAGATGTTGAAAATGCAGTATTTATAGTCTCCTACCGAGTTCAGATTGTCTTGCCCCAATTTCTCTATCCCCTAGCTAATTTGTTGACACCTAGACATTAACTTAACTCAGAAAAATTAGAAAAAGAAACAAAGAGCCCAACAACCACAACCCCGACGACAACCCACCCAATCGCCTCCCCTCCCCTCCACACCGCCAACCTACCCTTTTGAAGGCTTTGTTTGGGCTTTTTGTTTCTTTTTCTAATTTTTTTTGTTTTGTTTTTAAAAAAATTTTACTTCACAATGTTAGATTAGAGTTAAATGAGTGTCCAGTGTCAACAAATTCAACAAATTAGCTAGGGTATAGAGAGGGGACAGAGAAATTGGGGCTAGAGGATCTGAACTCTCTCCTACAACCTCATCAAACTAATTAGATGAAAGACCAAGAGCCAAAGGTCGCATGAAAGAAAGATCTACAAACTTCAAAACATCACGAAGTCCTTCACAATTTAATTAAATAAACTAAATAAAGTTTGTTATGAAGTATTTGGAGATGTCAAATATCAAATATTAAATTTGAATTTTATGGTTTATGTGGCAATTTGGCATATATTAGAGTTTTATATTTCACCCAACATGTCAAATTAAAATATTATTTTATTTCATAGTTTTTATTGGTTTATTACTTTCTAGGTACATTAATTGAAAAGAAATAATGAAATAATAAAATAACATCATAAAGTCAAAGAACCAAAAATAACATCATGAGAGAGAAATATTATTGCACAAAGGATTTAACATTTTGGTTGGAGTGAGTCTTAGCTATTTTTTCTACATGCTAAAAGTGTCACGTTGGATTTAACATCTCCCTTGGAGATGTTACATCAGGAAGGGGATTTCTTGTTTTTTTTATTTTTTATTTTTATTTTTATTTTTTTTAAAATTTTTGCTTCAATGAAAATCAAGTCAAAGTAGTCCTATTATATATATATAGGATATTGGGATGAGATTTTCTCACACACAGTGTCAAGGTGTTATGGGGATTTAAACCTGAGAGTGCTGGTTTGCAAGTGAAGGCATTTTCCACTCAATTATACCTTGTTGGCTATTATATTTCTTGAATGTGCACCATTTAATTCAAACCTACTAATTTTAAATGTTTAGACCTAGATTTTTTCTCCTATGGGCTTAAAAGAAGTAGGCCTTTAGAGGAAATGAAGAAGCATGCTTTGGGCCTAAGGAAAGACTTTTGAGCCCACACGAGTGGCCTGAACGAGGAAAGAAGTCGAGGTCTTCAAATCAAGAAAAGGTTTGCCTCACCGAGAGAGCAAAGAAAGGGAAGCTTGCTTACTTGGTACTTGCGTTTTGAAAGAATTGAGCTCGACCACAGAAGGAGATTGTTTGCTCTTGCAGACCAAGTAATTGTTTGCCTCACCCGAGAGAGCAAATGGCAAAGGCCAAAATAATTTTGACCATAGAAGTACTTGCCTCATCGAGAGAGCAACAACGGGAGGCCGAACCAAGGTTAGGGATCCACCGTCCAAAGATGTTAGAATCAAGTCGAAGGTTACCTTTTCCACCACCCATTCTAACCAGTCACAAATAAAGCAGAAGAAAGAAGCTACAAAATCTTATGGGAGGGGTGTTAGAAGTGCGGTCAGAATAACTTCCTCGGCCGAAGAAATAAAAGTCTATAAATAGGAAGAGAGAACGTTGAGACAAGGGTCCAACACCAATCAAACAAATCAAGCCCAAAGGCTACTCGATCCACTCTTTAACCTTTTATCATGTAGTTCATAATTTTTAATGCTTTTCCTTAGGATTTAGTGTAACTCTCATTAAACCAAACTTAGCCACCGTTGTGTGTTCTTGGGCATTCCCCATTTTGATCGTTCATTCAATATATCAACAAGAAGTTCTCAAGATATCCACAGTTCTTAAGCTATTTCTTGAGCACCATCTAATTCATCCAAATTTCTTAGGATACTTGCATTTATGAAGCTATCTGAAATTGTTGAGCTACCGAGCTCAGTGCCACCACCAAGCTAACGAGCTCAATGACACTATCCAACCATACGCTCATTCTAAAGGCCTTGTGGTTGAGGCCTAGAACCTGGTGGCCGAGAATTTGTTCCTATCCCAACCACAATCGCTCGTACCCACGACCACTCGTGACCGTGGTACTGGCATGCCACACACACGTGAACCAAGAATAACGTCTTTGTTACCACTTCCGCTCGGCCCAGTCAATTATTCTATTCGAATAAATTGACCAAGTTGGCCGAAAAGGATCATAGGTCAACATATGTAGTCCTTTTTATTGTACCAAAAAACATATCATAGTTCTTTTTCTTGAAGAACAAAAAAACGAGAGATATGAGATTGAACAAGGAGGATTTTTTATTTTTTATTTTTTGGTAACGTTTGCTGAGCAACGAGATTTTTTTCTCTTTTTTTGAAGTACAAGCGATCGGGGAAATGGTTTACATAAACATTAATTGGGTACCTGGGATTTCGAACCTATGACCACATGGATAGAGGTGGAAGATATTTCTTAGTTTAGATCTTTTGTTTTGTGCAACTAAAATAGCAATTAAAAGAACGAGTTAACTTTTGTGACGTGGAAGTATCTTTAGAAACATTTTCTGAACCGTAATTCTTTCAAAAATGCAAATAGCAACAAGATAAACTTTCCGCATGATGTATGACGTATTTGTGTCACGCCTAGCAATGCGACATTGAAGAAACATTTTAAATAAATAAATAAAAGTCCAAATTACATCTGCTTTGGGAATTTTGAATATTATAATAATCTTCTGACTAAATTACGCTTTGAGTTCATGTAGTTTGTTTGCATTTTCAATTTCATCTCTATAGTTTAAAAAACCACATCTATACCTTATATTTCAATTTAAGTTACATCTTTTTCGAGTGTCGGCAGCAGCAAAAGAGGAGGCAAACCATCCCAATCACAAGGTAATTGATTTCAAAATTCCACTCTATAAATTCACAATTTTCATTTCCTGTGTTTTTTTTTTCTCTGATTTAATAGCAATATTGGAGTTTAAATCTCACGCACATGTAAAGACATTTGCATCTATTTCATTGTTGGAAGCACTTTGTGGTCAAGGGTACGCCGAATCACAACCCAAACATAGATTAATTTCACTATTCGAGTGTGGAGACACCTGATATTTACCAAAGAAGAAAATGCGATAAATAAAAAATCATATTCATTCACAACATTTGGAAGCACTTTGTGGCCAAGGTAAGCCGAATCACAATCAGAACATAGATTAATTTCACCATTCGAGTATGGAGACACCTCGTGATATTTACAAAGGCTTATTATCACAAAACATCCCTGACGTTTGCGAAATTATCACATTGCATCCCTAATGTTTTTTTATATCATTAATGGTCCCTAACGTTAATACAGGTACTCTTAAATAGTCCCTCTGTCAAAAAAATCGTTAAATCCAAGGGTATAATCGTCAAATCAATCCAAAACTATAAATAAATAAAAAATTCTTCCTTTCTCTCTTCTTTTCTTTCTTCTTTCTTCTTTCTCTCCGCCTGGCCCCGCTCACTCTTCTTCTTTCTTTCTTTTTTTCTTCCCTTCTCTCTCTCTCTCTCTGTCTCCTCTAGCCACCCAAACCACCACCCCGACCACCAAAGCCACCACCGTGGGATCTTATATCCCTGCCCCTCTCTCTACTCTGTCTGCAACTCTCTCCCTGCCCCCTCCCACAGCCCACCAACCCAT
>NW_018923353.1:61944-91054 GCF_002207925.1 Prunus avium
AAAAAAAAAGGGAGAGAAAAGAAGAAACAGCGAAGGAAAAGAAGAAGAAAAGAGGAGGAAAGAGTGGAGGAAAAAAAAAGGAGAAACAGAGAGAGAGAAGGGAAGAAGAAAAAAAATTATAATTTTGGATTGATTTGACAATTATACCCCTAGATTTAACGGTTTTTTTTACAGAAAGACTATTTAAGAGTACATGTATTAACGTTAGGGACCATTAATGATACAAAAAAACATTAGGGATGCAATGTGATAATTTCGCAAACGTCAGGGACGTTTTATGATAATAAGCCTATTTACAAAAAAAAAAAATTGCGATAAATAAAAAATCATATTCATTCACAACATTTTAAATAATATGTACAGATGATCTGAATTATAAAAAAGATAAAATGAAAACGAAATTAAAGCTGCATATCAAGTTACATGTTACATGTACAGCAAGAAAATAAATAAACAGATCCCAAAAAAGAAAAAAGCAAAGAAAATTCAAGCAGAGAAGAAGCCATTGGAGGCCTCAAGACCAATCTGGCTCTTGGGCTCCATAACCCACTTGACAAACTCCATCTTTTCTTGTCCAATTTTCTTGTGGAGGGAGTGAGCCATAACCGAAACGCAGGAAAACAAGTCAGTCTCCAGCTGATGATCTCCTTCAGCAGTCCCAGCCTTCCTTGCATTCTTCACCCTCCTCTCATACTCTTCAGCTACCAAAATTGCAATATCTGCCATCTCTCTCTCTCTCTCTCCCTCTCTCTCCTGTAACTTGCTTTCAAAATGGTTTGCTTTCAAAGTGGTTTGCTTTCAAAATGGTTTTGCACAGACTGAATTTGATGGAGTAGGTGATCATGTTGGGACAAATATTTATAGGGAGATGAGATGCAGAAGTGGCAGTTAAACAGATGAAGAAGTGGATAAGGATTAGAGGTAAGTGGGCTAATATTCTGACACCTTTATTTTATTTTATGTTATTTTATTTTTATAATGTGGGTGGTGTTGTTGGTTTGGTGGTTTTGAACATGGCTTCCCTGTGGACTTTTTATATATAATATTTTTGACATGGAAAATAATAGGGAGACCAACTTGGGATACCAATGTACCAACTCTCTAATAGAGAATAAGACTCATTGCCTCTATTAGAGAGTTGGTACACAAGTTGATCTCTCTAGCATAACCCGCTTACTATTGGGTTCCCACAGGTACCTTTGTTTTGATTGTTTAATGGTAGAGCGCCTGTTGAAATCAAGGCTGAAAGTGGAAGCCTCCTCCACTCTCACCTCTGGAGTGCCAACACCTGTCTCATATATTAATTTAATTCAAATGATCTACCACCGACTTCGTTAGAATTAAATTATTTTTGAGAAGTAGTTGGTCCAAGTGGAAGGGGCTGTTTGGTTTCCTGTGGATTTTTTATATATAATATTTTTATTATGGAAAATGATAGGGAGACCAACTTGGGATACCAACTTATGTACCAACTCTCTAATAGAGCGTGGGATTCATCGTATTGGTGGGCGCCATCTCTATTAGAGATTTGGTACACAAGTTGGTATCCTAAGTTGATCTCCCTAGCATGACCCGCTTGCTATTGGGTTCCCACAGGTACCTTTGTTTTGATTGTTTAATGGTAGAGCGCCTGTTGAAATCAAAGCTGAAAGTGGAAGCCTCCTCCACTCTCACCTCTGGAGTGCCAACACCTGTCTCATATATTAATTTAATTCAAATGATCTACCACCGACTTCGTTAGAATTAAATTATTTTTGAGAAGTAGTTGGTCCAAGTGGAAGGGGCTTGGATCCTTTAAACAAGAGGTCCTGGGTTCGATCCCAGGCGCTTGCATCTAGCCCAACCCACTGAAAGTTAAAACAAGCCTAAAACCATAGGTTAAGGAAACCACACCTCGAACCTTCCTTTGTCTGTCTTTGGAAAGGTTACGGTAAGTTATCTGTGTTAGGCTGTTAAGTTATTTAGGCGATGTGTCTTTAGTACTCAAATGTGTGCATATTATTTGGAAGGCTTAATTATAGCAATGGGCTCGGAGTTTTATTTTGGTCTTCGAATTCAAATATTAGCTCATATAGTGCTCAAATTAAGTCTCACATTGCCCGGTTGGTGACAAAGGGGTTTGTGTAAGTTTTTCGTGAGTTTTGGTAAGGGTTCGTAGGGTTTCGAAGATCTGAGTACCAATTTAAAATCACCCCAAAGTTTCGGGTGTTTAATGCAGTTAACCCTTTTTTTCTCTCTTGAACACAGACTGTTATGCACCATATACCATCTGTTAGGCTAAATCCTGATAATAATTAAATGAATAAACAAGATTATATTGAAGCACATATAAAGATCAACCTTATCTCGGACCCCTCATTTGTATGGTTAGAGAAATCATACTTGGTTGAGTATTTAACTAACCTTAACAATCTAGGGAGGGCTCTGCTTCATCATACTGTCAGACAATAGCTATACACATCAGATTTCTTATTGATGTTGCTTGCCCCAAAAAAAAAACAAAACAAAACCAAATACAAAGATAGCAGAAACGGTGTTATGTTTACTACCAAGGGAAAATTCAGTCATTCCCCAAAACTAAGAAATACAAAAGAGTTCTCTAGTAGCAATTTATGGATTGAAAGCATCATTGATATACATGTTAGTTATTTGATATATCCTATTCTTGATTTCTTACACTGATAGAGAGGGCAAGCGAGAGAGGCAACACTTTTCACAAATTCTCGTACAAAATTTTACAAATATAACTCAACCAGGAAGAAATGACTTTGGGATATTTCCAGAAACCATATACTCATTTTAGATTAAAGCGAATGAGACTCAGAAGCCCATAGCAAAGACTGACCCCACCAAATAGAAAGACAGTCCATCTCAATATCATGTTATTTTGAATAGTAAAAATACCCCTTCAAATCTATAGCAGGCCAAGTGTTTTCAGCTGCTGAATATGCTCAGTTGGGAGAGGCGGTGGAGACCAATCAGATCCGGTCATCTCACCATCAACATCCTCGACAACATATTCCTACGAGAGTAAATAAATTTTCAAATAAATATCTGGTAACATATGCAGTAATGACAAGATCCAGAAGCGTTAAAACATCCAGAAATGATAAATTGTTGATCTAGTGTATGCAAAAATCTGTTTAGCCATTCAGTACGGACTTAAGTAAACCCACTAATTCGTTGAAAACAACTCGCAGATCAAGCTAAGTAGAGGACATAAGATCCCGAAGTTAAATGTTTCTTGTTCCGTAAATGGGACAAGAAGACATGATTAACATGTTATAATACAATGGAGGGGCCTTGGAAACGCATCTTAATCCAATGGAGGGAACAAGAAGACAAAATGTTTTCTTTTTGTGGCCATCTTGGCCACCACTGTGTTTTATTGTTATAAGCAGTAAAATTGTGTTTCTTTTTCAAAAAATGAAAAAGAAAAAAAATGCATGTCAGTTGGTAACGAAAGGACAACCTTATAAAAGCAGGTAGATTCAAAGTTTAATCATCTTTCGCCTTAGAGAATATATCTTTAACTAAACTATTTCTCATCAATCACATGTTTGATCATGTATGCTTTAGTCTGCAAGAGGTGTCCCTCTACTGAATTCGGCTACAATTTAGGCCCTAGTAATTAGGACAAAACTTTGTTCAGTTGTTGAGCTTCACTTGTTGACTTAGTGCTCGATAAAATGGTAATTTATAGTGTTGCAGTGTGCAGACAATATAAAAGCATGGCAAAAAAATATTTAATAATAAAAAAAAGAAACAAAATGATGGAAGATGTCCCTAACTCACTTTTGTCAGCATCCTTTTTGCAAGTATATGGTAATGCCGCTGCCAAATCCGTTGTCCAACCATTGTAGCTACCAGCACACTGTAGAATATGCCAATCACTGTAAAAAGTCCCAGCACAATCAGAGCCATTATAAATAGTATTGGCAGCCCTGCTTCACCAGCACCTCCCAAGCAACCACATTCACCTGCCATACTTGCACAGCTACCCCAGCACGTGGTACAGTCAGTCCACATACAAAGTGTGCCTGGTAAATGACAGTCTGCGCATACACTGCAGGAATTGTGTAAAAATGATGACCTTGTAAACATGGATTTCAATTAATACACCCTAATTGTCATATGAACCAATGAATGGAAATTTTCTCCTGCTAAGCAGATAAATCGAGCGGATAGATGTAGCACAATGATGTAGTACAGCCCGTAGGTATTAGATTAAGCACTTAAACAATAGAACATAGAAGAATATAAGAGACCGAGGAGAAGAAATATAGATCGAAAAGACGAGATAAAGGGCAGAAACAGTAGAACAAAGAAGAATATCGGAGATTGAGGAGAAGAAATATAGATCGAAGGGACGAAATCAGAGAGTTCTAGGAAAAGGTTTACTCAACATTCAAATCTGAATTTTAAAGAACTACATGGGGTTATTTATAGAAAGGGTATACTAGTGATTTGCCCCTTGAACTTGTACCTTAGTTTCAATTAGCCCCCTATCCTTTTTTTTCGAAAATTAAGGACCCAATCTATTTTTTTCGCCAATGTGCCCCTCAACATCAGAATCTGGCACTTTCCATCCATTCTGCCGTCAAGATGGAGGTTACTTTTGTCATATAATGGAATAATTGTGAATTCCACCTCTGTGACCCATGACCTCCATGACCTCTGCCAGGTAAGGACCTCCTCATATCGTAATATTGGGTTTTCTCCTAAACCCTAGATCCCCTTTTGGTTTAGGGTACGAAAATGGAGGTTGGAAAAATGGAGGGAAATTCATTTGGGGAAAAAACAAGCCAAAACGAAGGAACTAATAGCTGAAGCATGGGTTCAGTTCAATGGAGACACGAAATTACAAAATTAACCTCCAACTTCACGGTAGAATAGAATGGATGGGAAGTGCCAGATTTTGACATCAAGGGGCACATTGGCGAAAAAAAATAGTTCGGTTCATTAATTTTCTAAAAAAAAAGGATAAGGGGCTAATTGAAAATTAGGTACAAGTTCAGGGGGCAAATCACTAGTATACCCTTATAGAAAACTTAAACCTAGACATAATAGGATAAAAATCCCTTGCTTAAACAGAAATCCTAGCCCAAATAAAATAGGAAACTTAAAACTAGAAATCTGGAAATCTGGAAAAGTAGAAATCCTACTAGAATTGGGAAAACTAGAGAATCTAGGAAACTAACAAATACATTAGGAAACTAATAAATTTAGGTCCTATGCGTCCTGCATCACACAAACTATTAAGTATTTAGGTTGTGGTAGATAATACAACATCCAACTCTTCAGGCAGTTAACCAAAAAAACAAAACAAAGAAACAAACACAAGACTTAAGTTCATGTCATCAGGTGTCAACTCACATTTCCAAACTTCCAGAGAGTTCATATTAATAATAATATAGTATTGAGCAGTAATTAAATATTTAATGCATCATGTTGTGCATGAACCAAACTCACCTCCACAATAAGATTTTGAGCACAAAGGAAGAAAGTTGGAAAACGTAATTAATTAAAAAAGTGAATACCTAATACATCATTTGAATCATGATAATTACAAGTAGAAAGTGTGGTCTATGATAATATGCACGAACCCTATCTGCAGTAAATAGCGCCAACAAAAAGTGGTAGTACCATGATTTTTGTTGAAAAATATGCAAAATAACCATATTAGTATACTGTTGAATATGTCAGGAAACACTTGTCCTGATCTGCCAACGAAGCAGTTAAATGATAAAAGGTAACGGATATGCGTTTGGTCTTAAGAATGCTGGTTTTAAGAATGAGTGATTGCCCTTCTCCGACCCTTGCCACATATTGAACAGGGTTCTATGGTGTGAAAATTGTCCAAATAAAATTTAATAAGCTTGACAGAAATAGATAACAAAAAATGCCACAAAATAACACAGTGCTGAATGGACATTCATGCAAATCAGAACCTATCAAAATTGTTTTGGCCTCTCAAAGATAAAGGTTGTTGAAAAAATTTCTTCCAAGAGTGCCTTTGGTTTTAATTCGGTGCTATCAATCTATAGATCTATATCATAGAAACACTCCCTTGTAAATATACAGGATTAATTAATCCATTCCATTTAGAGGTGATAATATGATGATAATGATGATCAGGTAAACAGTCAGAAGAATCAAATCATGTGTAGCCATGTGTGCAACTGGGTGAAAGATTTCCAAATGTAGACTTATACCCAGGCTGACAGCAACAAAGGCATAATTCTCGACAAGGCTGAGCCAAATCATTGCGCACTCTTCGGTCATAACAAGTAATGAAGCACCCAGACAACCCAAGCAAAGCGAAAAACAACAGAGCTCCTGTATTCAACAATAGAAGTACGTCAATTTCCAAAACCGAAAAAGCAAAGAGGTATTACTGCAGAGAACAAAGGAGCAAGCATGTGCCCTAACATTAGAGTAAATTTATATTACAAAGTTTTAATCAACTAATTCCCACGGAAAAAAACTGTAAATTTATAACAAGCAGCTACAACCAAGATTTCATCATTTTCAAAGGAAACATAAATTTTCTTGATTTTCAACCATAAGAAATAAAAAAATCTCCACCAGCAACCACTTAAAGCAATGACACTCCACCCAAAGAAACTTCCACTACACGAAGACAAGAGTTTCCACAAGGATTGGAGAAACAGAGTAAAATGTAGAAATAATATACATAACGCAAACAGCAAGTTGTAAGAGATAAATAAAAATCATTAAAGAAAAATTTATCTAATTATACATAATTGTAACTATCTTCAAAATGTTGTTTTTTTGTGCAAAATAATAAAGTGCCAATGTGATTATCTAACAGCATGGTTTTCATCATGATCTTCCATAACAAATCTGTAACCCAGTCACACTAATGAATAAATCTACTTTCCCTTCACTTTGCGCCTTCCTCCACTCAGTACACCATGCAGGTCACCTCCCTCTCTGATTTTTTACCATTTTATTCTTAGGGGTAAAGAATTATCTGGTTTCAACATGGCTACAGAAAGTATTACTAGACTGTATTTCCACATCCTTATTATATATTTCCTAAACTTTGACCGTCTTAAACTGATTCTTTAATTTCAGAAAGGTGACAAACACAAACTTATTTCATAAACAGTTGACCATGAAAAGATCATGACTTTGGCGAAACCACCTTATCAGAATTCTGAAAACATGAAAGCGAGTGAACAAACCCATGTGCTCGCTTGGGAACTAAAAATATTCACCACTTCCGCACATAAATGGCAATTCTTTCAATCAGCATCCTTCAACACATAAAAACAATAAGTTCCAAAGAATCCAGCTGGTCAATTTTTAAAAGCCATATCCAGTCTCCATTTTTTCCACCTCTATTTTACTGATCAATTGGACATCTTAAAATGTAGTGATCTTATTTCCAAACTTATCTAATATGACCAGGCCTTGATCAGTGTTTAAATACCCAAACAGGACCCACTGATTCTATGGCCCTCACTGGTCTAATATTGGTAGCAATACTGTAGTGGGCCATGAGGTCCAAAAGTTCTTATAAAAACTGAACCACGACCTCGCTAACAGGTATGTTAGAACCCAGGACCACTAAGTGGTAGCAATACAGAGGTCCCTGCCATGGCAATTAAGGATAGAGTTGAAGAAAAAAAAACATTTGATACATTTTTACCCTCCTGAAAACATGATGTAAGGATACATACATGCATATACAGACCAATATATATTCTTTATTCTTCTTATTCTTTCTCTTTTCTAACTAGCTTACTTGCTTACTGGGTTTTTTTTTTTTTCCCTTTTCTCTTTTACTGTGTTTGGATGCATATTCTCATTCACATGCTGATTCAATAGCATGTTACTAAATCTTCATATTTTTTATTTTTGACTATGTCATTTTCAATTTAATTTTTAATTAAATAAAGACATGAAAATGAACCAAAGATGTTTTAAAAGTGTAAAATAAGTGTATTAATGCAATCAAATCAAATCTAAATATCTAACAGTATCTTAGAAGTGTGATCTTCCTCGTTTTTCTTTTGCTGGACAATCTGACGAACATAAGAATCTCAAAAACCTTTATCACAATCACAGTGATAAAGTTCTGAGCAGACATCGATCACCAAACAGAGGGAATTCGGACTAAGATGCCATGCATATAATACCACAACAAATATATAGTAACCAACATGGGCAACAAGACACATACACGTATAACAACATTGCATACTATTTATTTTTCTAGTACAAGCATTCACATAAGAACTTGAGATTTTACCAGATATATAGTAGAAACTAAGCTCACTGTCAAAACCCCATGCAAGACGAAGCCAGAATTGCTGGAAACCATCTATTAGATACACCAAATATGCCAATGAAGCAATCACCTGCATAAATGAATAGAAATGTTTCAAAATGCACATCCAATGCCAGCTATCAAAGTGAAGAAAGCAACTAAAGTAAATTACTAATGACCTACAAGCTGAACGGCAAGAAATATAAAAATAATGTCTCTAGTGACAAAGAATCGGAATTTCAAGGTTCGCCATTTTCTATCAGCAATAACATGAACTCTCAAATGGTAAGGAGCCTTGCAGGTTGTGCAATGAGCAAATGCAAACCCTTCCTGAAAAAATTAAAGCAAGATAGTCAGATACAGATGGGAAACCACTAACGAGCAGCAAAACCTGAACATGTGTATATATGCTGTTAGTTTGTCTTAATCAGCTAAATCCTACACCTTATTCAAAGACTATTAAAAGCCCACTTCTGAGTTCTCCACAGATGATCTTACTGCAATACACTAAAAGTCTAAAACTTAGTGAATAGTCGTGTAACAAGGAAAGAAAAACTAATTTGCTACCTGTTCCTACACCTGCGAGACACACTGTTGTAAATATCCTCTTAACACAACAGGAGATAAACGAATCATGACATTGCAACCCATCAATATGTCGATTCCATTTCATTATGCTAGAGACATTGGTGTTGAAGGAACTGCACTTCAATAAACTTCATTTCATATTTTAACTGCAACAAGCACATTTTAATGTGCATAAATGACACATCATTCTAGATTCCAAATAGCAACTATGTGCATTCTGATTTTTTTTTTAATTTATAAAGATTTTTTTTTTTTTTTTTTTTTTTTTTTTTGTAAAAGAAACAAATGCACAGACACGATTCTCTCTCTGTCTCTCTCAATAAATTCAAATTACACCCATGCTATAAGTTCAAACATAAGGACAGCACCTTAGAATCAAAGGGATAGTTAGATGACAGCGAACACAGGATCTCAGAATCACTCTCTCTCTCTCAATAAATTCAAATTACACCAATACTAGAAGTTCAAAGACAAGGACAGTGTCCCAGAATGAAAAGGGATAGTTAGATGACAGCTAAAAGTGGGTTTTAGTGAATTCCAGAACATCCTCATACACCATGGCTTTGTTTAGTAATAATAGCAAGAAGCAATCAGAAACGATATAGTAGATGGATGGGATCACTAAGCTTGCATGCCAAACTATAATAGTATAATATGGGGTTACATTACTAATTTTGGAAAAGAAAAAGAAGCAAAAATATAGATGGCAACCAAACCTTTACAGCTCTCCAATGATCCAAACATTCCCGGTGAACATACTTTGAAGTCCCTTTGCATTTGCAAGGAGCAATGAAGTCCCTACCTGAGTGAAAAATAGAAAGCAAAAAACCCACTGATAAGCTACATTACTTTACTCAACACTTAGCATTTAAAAGGAACAAAAAAAGTACAACTTTACACTTTTACCCTAAAATTAACAATAAATTTTAACTATGTAAATGAACCATCACTCTGAAAAGAGTTCCGTAACATTGCCATTTGCAAGACTAATCGGTTAGTTGACTTGAAAAGAGAAATGACAATTTTCCAAAATCCAAGCCAACAGAAATACATGAACTCAAATTTACAAATTCTACACTCCTCCATAATCTTTTTATCAGACACCAAACACCCAATTGAGCGAATTGTCAAAACGTAATAAAACAGAAGTAAATTGGATGAGACATACCATCACTTTCAAGGCAAATTCGGCATTGGATTTGTTCACCAGGGCCCGCTTCCAGGTCGATCTCACTGGGCTCGGCGACCGGCGCCGGAGCGATGAGAGGCGAAGCGTCTGAGTGATCCACCATTGAATTACGAGGGAGTGAACCAAACAGTGAAATTGCTCAAGGGTTTAGATTTAGAGAAATGGGACTTTTAATTTCGAATGATTGCATTAAGCAAAAACCCTAATTCCCCCAATTCTACCTCTGTTACTCGTTTGTTGAATGGTCTTATGACAACTGGGGGAAACAAAAAGAAAAGAGCAGAAGCAAAAAGTCTCTGTCTGTGAATGGTGGTCCTAGTTTGGTGCGCTTCCTAAAAATGACCATTGCTTTCTTCTTCTTCTTCTTTATTTTTTTATTTTTTTATTTTTAAGGAGGGATCATCATTTGGCCCGCCGTGCACTCAAGTCAAAGTGGGTAGCCCAAAGCTTGATGGGTCAGAGTCTGCCTCGACCCATTTTAAACTTGGGTTGGATTTGAGCTTACAATTTGAAACTCTTGGCCCAGCCACCTATGCCCTTCTTTTTTCTTCTTTTTTTAAGTTTTAATTGATGCATTCTCAAACCTCATTTTATACTTAATTAAAACTAGCCTCTTCGCGCATGAGAGAGGCCTTTTTTAAAAATAATAATAAATTATTTTAGAATTAAAAAAGATAATTGGTAGTTGTATTCCATAAAAATATGATCCATTATCTGATTTTTCTTTTAATTTTAAAATTTTTTAATATGAAAAAGTGTGAATTTACCATATTATCCTTATTTAAGAGTGCTGCTATTTCCACCCACCTGTCCTATTTCCCCACCCACCTTATCTTCAAAATTTAAAAATAAATTTATTCATTTGTAAAATGACTTTTAAGGACTTTAGATTTTAAAAAAAAACACTTATTCTCCTTCATCCTTGTCAAACCCCAACCCCTCCCTCTCTCCCTCATCCCGATCAAAACCAAATCAAAATTCTAATAAAGCTTCAAAATTTCCAGCTGGGTCCAATCCAATTCCATCATATTTCTCCTCAATTTTTGAATCCAAGGGCACATTTAAAGTTAAAACTTTCAATATATGAGGATCACTTAGGCTTACTGTGAAATCTGGAAAACAATCAAAATGAACTGGACCATGACTTAAGCTTGATTCAACTAGCCTCTCCGCATGCGCTTTCGCGCATGAGAGAGGCCTTTTTTAAAAATAAAAATAAATTATTTTAGGATTAAAAAAGATAATGGGTAGTTGTGTTCCATAAAAAGATGATCCATTATCTGATTTTTCTTTTAATTTTAAAATTTTTTAATATGAAAAAGTATGAATTTACCATATTATCCTTATTTAAGAGTGCTGCTATTTCCACCCACCTGTCCTATTTCCCCACCCACCTTATCTTCAAAATTTAAAAACAAATTTATTCATTTGTAAAATGACTTTTAAGGACTTTAGATTTAAAAAAAAAACACATATTCTCCTTCATCCTTGTCAAATCCCAACCCCTCCCTCTCTCCCTCATCCCGACCAAACCCAAATCAATTCTTTGCCTTTTGCTTTATATATATAGATAATATAATATGTATAATAAACTAATAAAGCTTCAAAATTTCCAGTTGGGTCCAATCCAATTCCATCAGATTTCTCCTCAATTTATGAATCCAAGGGCACAGGCTTTCTGTTCCATTTGCTCCGTTATTGTTTTCGATCGATGGAGAGAAGATGAACATTGAGAGTGATTTTTTTAATTTTTTTTAATTTTTAATAATACTTTACAGAGGATCCCACATGTTTTGATTGACAGGGGTTGAAGGTTTGAAGCATGCTTTGAATGGAAGTAAGGAGAATTTGCTTGAATTAATAATTAAAGGGTATTTTAGGAATAATGGTGGGTGTAAAAATAGGATTATGTTTTTTCAAATTTACATAGTGGGTGGGAAGATAAGGTGGGTGGGGAAATAGGACTGGGGGGTGGAAATAGCAGCACTCTTATTTAATTAATAATTTCAATTCTTAATGTTTGCATTAACCAAGGGCATTTTTTGGTATTTTCAGTGTTTCGCCATTCTTTGCCTTTTGCTTTATATATATAGATAATATAATATGTATAATAAACTAATAAACTTCTTATTTTGTTTACACATGTTATAAATTAAGTTAATTTTTCAATGTTGTCTAAAATTTTGTAACAAATAAGCAATATATACACTATATCTTTTAGTGCCCCTTTTTTGTCAAGTTCAACTTTAATGGTTCAATAAAGAATTTGAAAGCTTATTTTGGTTTTATTAATTCTAATGGCACAAATTGCTTTAATTTTCATGATTTCAATCCTAGTTTGGGATAGAAGTAACACATTTTCATAAGATTCATTTTTAGGTATAATTTTTTTAAAAATATATTGGCTATTGCTTGGTCTAGGTTGAGTAACCTTTACTATTGTTTAAGAGAAGACTATGTATCCATCAATTTTGACAAAAAATTGTGTAAAAAAAAAAATTTAAAAGACTTAGAAAAAAAAAATTTGCCCGATCCATTTAGGCCCATGGCGGCACCCGTTAGGCCCATTAGGCATGTCTAGGCACGGCTCAATGGGTGAGCCCAGGCCAAGCCCTATGAAACCTCACCCGACTTGAAAAATAAAAAATAAAAAAACCCGTAAAGCTCGACCCAAACCCAAAAATTTTAGTCTAGGCGCAATGACGAACCCTAAGACCATGGCTCTGTACAATATAAATTGTGGTAAATACCAAAATGGTCCATTTGTTTACTAAATTTGTCAATTAACTTTAAGTATAGGTGTCACGACCCGACTCCCCTAGCACGATATTGTCCGCTTTGGGCCCTCCTCTCTGCCCTCACGGTTTTGTTTCTGGGTACTCACGAGCAATTTCCCAGTGGGTCACCCATCCTGGGATTGCTCTAGCCCCCAACTCGCTTAACTTCGGAGTTCCCACGACTCCAAAGCCAGTGAGCTCCCAAAAGGCCTCGTGCTAGGAAGAGAAGTGTCCACACATTTAAAGCACTCCACCTTTCCCTCCCCGAGCGACGTGGGATTGCTCACCATTCTTGTTTCCCCAAGACACGGGTCTTACAATAGGTGCAGTTCAGTTTGGATCACTACACTCTCGAATCATATTACTGTTGTTATGCCATGATCCATGTTTGGTGACTAGGATTGGATTGGATAACTTACTATATATTTAAGACATGTTGAGTGAGGAAATGAAGAGATGTTGTCCAAGTTGAAGGTAGAAGAGGGATCACTCATGAAGGAATCTTATCCCATGCAATCCACTCAAATAATAGGATAACAACACTTTATAAGTTATCCCTTCTAATCCCCTCAAAATGAAAAATCCTTAACATCTACCTACATTTCCTCTTCCAACATAGCTTAAATTTGGTGAATTATCCAATCCAATACTAGTCACGAAACATTACATATTGCAAATAGTGAAACGATATAAATAAATGGGTCGGCTTTCGCCAATTTAATTCCCTCTCATTTCATTAAGGACAGATTGGTCCTTCTGCTCCCTGGTAGCCCCAAGTGGGGCATGCTCTGGGCTATGAAATGAATTTAAAGTTCCACAATGTAATGCCTTTTTTTTCGTAAGAAAGGAAGTCAAATTGATGTTACCTATGATAACAGAGTGCAAATGAGTTTTGGTGTCTAGTCTGATCATCATAAGTCTAGGCTGGGCGTCGATTTTCAAAGATAAATGTGGAAGGTTTTTGAGTGTTAGTGTTGACTGCTTTGCAGGGAGTGGGGAAGAAGAAATGGTTGGGTAGTGGGAACGATTTTGGCGTCGTGGGTGTGTAATTTTGGGTGTGGTTTTAGGATAACCATACAAAGGTATAGAAACTAAACAAAGAAAGAACCCTAAACAGTAAAAAAGATCAACAAGCCACCTTCGAGAAACTACCTTAACTGCAGTGCAAGGCAGTGCAGGCACGTGAAAATTCATCTCGGTAGACGTATGAATTAAAAAATGAGTCCAGATAAGCAAGAAAACATGTTCCAAGTTAATTATGTAAAGTTATGGGGAAGACAGACTGAGCACAAAGCAAGTGAAAAGACCATCAATCATGCATAATATCCCTCCCTTCTCATTATGTATACGCAAGTTCAATAAATTCCTTATCGAAAGAATATGAAAACTTATTAAAGCTAAAATACATAAACAACACATGCTTGTCTTTAAAACCAATTTTATGAAAGCTCTTAACCAATTGGTAGTATTTAAAGAAAGCATAAAGAAGCATAGAAAGAGCAAGAGCAACATTGGTGAGTAAATAGATACCTCATCTAGTAAACTTTGACCTGTGGCAGGTAAAAAAATACCTAAATTTTTCAATAGTATAAACCACAGCTGGTATAAGTTATAATGTTGCTACGTATAACTCTATATGTGCATATACATACAAAGATACACAAGTACATACATTTTAGGTAGAATTCATGTTTGATTGTAGAATACACTAAATATACTTGTAGGTATATAACCTGTTAGACACTATTCTTTAATCCCTTTTTCGATTTCGCTTCAAAAGTAACTGGGTACCTGTATGTTGTAGGTACAAAACCAGGTTTTAAAAAACCAAAAATCAAACCTATCTATTTGACGGCAGATAACCATCCACTTCAAAAGTAATTGGGTACCTGCATGTTGTAGGTACAAAATCAGGTTTTAAAAAACCAAAAATCAAACCCATCTATTTGACTCCATGGGTACCCATCTATTTCGTGTAGGTAAACTAATACCCAGATAACCAATTTTGCTTTGGTTAGGACTAACAATCGATAGGGCTCCATGTACATGCAAGAGAGAGACTTTTTTAACTACTATTTGGCGGCATACCACTCACTCTTGCTAGTCGGTGTCGAATGCTCCGGAATTTTCAAATGGAATTTCTTGAACTGCAACAAAAGAAACCCCTCAACCAAAAACCCACCTTTAGGAACCCTAATCAAAACACCAATCTCCAAACTAAAACCATAATCAAAACGTCTGACTAAGAAAATCAACCCCATAATCAAAATGGATAATTAATTGCAGACACAAATTTTGGAGAGTATCACTACAATAAATTGGGGGACCAAAAATTCAAGCATCAGCCTCTTACACGTTGAATTGTAAATAGGGGTATTTTGGGAACTTAAAAATCATAATAAATCAGATATGTAGCTTAATAAGGTAATTTGATGAATTGGATCCTAGTCATGGGTTTTGGTTCATAAAAACAGGGTATTATTTATAGAAGCAAAAAGTGAAGGGTTGTAGGTAAGTCAAATTGAATTTGAAGGGGGTAAGACAAATTTGCTAATAAAATAATCATATGATAAGTCTTATACCAATCGATTCCACTTTGAGTTAGTATGCATGCATGTAGTTTCCCTTGCTTGTCACATTAAGCCTCTACTTTTGGCTCCTTATTCTTCTTAATTTCTCGAAACACCCTACAATACTTATACCAATAGATCAAGCACACCTAGGGGAGCATTTTTGGTTCTTGGACCATGGTCAAAAATTGACCGGAACTAGCCGAAATGAAGCCGGAACCGTCGGCCAAAAAATGGGGTTAAGAATCGATCTGTCAAACGTCAAAATCGATCCAAACTAAGTACATAAACAGGTAGAGTATGATGAGGGGATGAAGTTTCATACCTCACTCGACGAATTTTGCAGCCGGAATCGCCGGAAATCTCACGAACTTCGCCGGGTGACAAACGAGGGTTTTGCTCAGTTCTAGTTCGAAATCACGACCAATCTTTGAGTTTCGAAGGTGGAAATGGGTATAGATGTGAAGAGGAGGAAGAGACAAACGTTTTGTGGGTCATGGCGTTGCCGGACGGAGGAGAAAACGCAAGCCAAAGTGGCCAATCTGTTTTCACGAAGGAGGAGAGAGAGAGAGAGAGAGAGAGAGAGAGAGAGAGAGAGAGAAGCTGTCCAGCTTTTTAAAATCTGACATCGCAAAAATTACGGTTGTGCCACTACACTTTTGTAGATCATAACTTCTTCGTTTTAACTCCGAATTTAACATGCCGCCTGTCTACGAACTCGTATCGGCGAGCTCTATGCAACAATGCTGCTTAACTACCCAAATTCCTTTCCGAACAAAAAGTGACTAATGTGCCCCTACACCTAAGAATAAAAATGTAATTTCACAATAAATAATCAATGGTACAGTGATTTTTAAGTGATTTTTGAGACGAGGTGTTACAGGAAGACATGGCCCATGACACAAGGATAATTCTATCGGCTTTACATGATCAAAGTTTGAATTTTCTTAAACCTCCAAATGTTACTATTTCTATCTAAAGAAAAAAATTCAGATAATTTATATTTAAGTTTTTTACATTGTGAATAATGAAAAATTTTCTTTTTAGGAAAATATTGTCTAGTAGATACGAGATACCCACAAATGAGAGGCTACTTAGGACCATATAAAGGTAAAAGATATCATCTTCCTGATTTTCATAGGGGTGTTCAACCGATGGGTCATAAAGAGGTATTCAATTATGCACACTCTTCCCTTAAAAATATAATTGAGCACACTTTTGGAGTATGGAAAAAGAAATGGAGTATTTTACGAGACATGCCTAGTCAGAGGCAGACCCACAGAGGCGCAAGGAGGTGCAACCGCACCTTCACTCGTCGGAAAAAGCTTTGAAGGTGCCGGAGTTGCCCCTCTGCTCTGGTACCCACCAACTGCTCGAGCAAATGCCTGAACAATATTCTTCTTTCGCTGGCTAATGTTGTTGCGCTGCTGGGTTGCACGCAGCGCCTTATCTTTTTTTAAAAGTCCTGCCCAAAACGCATCGTTTTGGCCCAGGAAAAAAAACAATTTAAAAAGTAACCTACAAACTGCCGACACGGAACAGAAGCCTCCCAATCCAATTTGAAGAAGCCGTGCAAGGTGATATCATTGACATGCAGCAAATCCCAATTTGTTTTTAATCATGCAAGATACCCATCCCAAATCCTAATATGAATTTCAACGGAGATGGAGTCCTTGCTTTTGCTTTAAAATTTGAATTTCAGCAATTTTAGGTCAGGTTCCTTTCCTCTTTTCTTTTTTTTTTTCTTTCCAAAAATGACAAGTTTATTATTATTTTTTTATTCAGTCCTTGGGCAATATCAAAACCATTATTGTTGGTTTTCTTTTATAAAAACTGATTGACCGATTAAGTCTTGTGCAAAGAAAGAAAATATTGTATCGATCAAGCTTTCAAAGTACATTCGAATGTAATTCATAGTTAATCTAGAAGAAAAAAAAAATGATGAAACATGCTGCAGTTTTTTTTCCTTCTTCATCAACCGTCGCGCCAGTTTCGTTGTCGGCATATGAATGAAATTGGTATTGTTTAAATTATAAGGTTATTTGGTTGTCAAATTTTTTTAAAACTTTTAGCCTTTCAAAATTGCACCTCTGCCGAAAAATTCCTGGGTTCACCAGTGTGCCTAGTTATCCTTTTGCAAAACAAGTAAAAATAACTATTGCAAACATGACACTTCATAACTATATAAGAAGACATGCCAAACGTGATTGTCGTTCTGATGAAAGTGAAGATGACCTAAATGGTATTCAAGGTGAAGAAATTGAGAGAGAGGTTGATGCACAACAAGAAGATGGTCCTGTAACACAAGAAATGGAGGCATTGAGAAATTATATAGCCGCAAGTTTAATGAGTTCATCTACTTTGAAATGTGTATGATTGTTTGTTTATGACTAACTTAATTTTTGTTATGATCATATTATTGACAAAATATTTATTTGGACAAACTACATAAAACCCCCCAACCTATAGGGTCATTTACAAGTTCATACCCAATTTTAGGGACATTTACCAATACATAATCAACGTCATGGAAACCCTACAATTTGCCCCCTCCGTTAGCCAAATCGTTAATGAGTCTGTTAAATGCTGACGTGTCAAAAGTGGGACCCATTTTTTTGATGATGTGGACTTCCACGTGGACCAAAAATTAATAAAAAATTATTTTACTATTTAAATTATTTTAAAATTATTTTAAAAAATCTCTCTCTCTCTCTCTCTCTCTCTCTCTCTCTCTCTCCAACCCAACTGTTTGTGCCTGATAAATCACGGCCACGAGCTGGCCGAAGGAGCCCTTTCTTTCGGCCCTGGCACTTGTTCGCAGAGGCTGGAACGCAACGTGTCAAAAGTGGGACCCATTTTTTTGATGATGTGGACTTCCACGTGGACCAAAAATTAATAAAAAATTATTTTACTATTTAAATTATTTTAAAATTATTTTAAAAAATCTCTCTCTCTCTCTCTCTCTCTCTCTCTCTCTTTGAGAACCCATAACCATAACTTTCTCTCATTATTTTCTCGTTGCAGGTATAACCCCACCCCCATCTCCGGCCATCATCGTCACAACTCACGAACCCAGCCCGTCGCAACCCCAGCCACCCCACAATCCACGAACCCAGCGTCGCTGCAACTCAGGAACCAGATCTGAAATACGGGTCTCTGGAGGGGTACTTGTCTGCTGCAACTCTTGACGAAGGAGGATTCCGATAAGACCTCTCCACAGAATGGCGTGAATAATGCTCAGGGTGGGCAGAGCGATTGCTGTAATCAGAAAGCCTGCGACTTTTTGCACATGGATAATCCCCATAGTCTCCATAGTGCTTACGCTCACTAATACTTGAATCGGTACCACACCTTTTTAACCGATTAGGAGGGTACTCCCTAGGGTAGTACTTACCATTGCTGTACTCATTTTTGTTCACTCCGTCCTCGTCAACAATTTTTGAATTGATCCTTATATTCCTCTCTGAACCAGTCTCCCACCTGGCAGTACTCTTGCTATGCTAACTTCCACTTCTATTAAATTCTTTCCTTCTAAAAGCATCATCGTTTGAATACTTCCCAAAAGGTGGCGTCCTCTCACGCTCAAATTTCCAGCCTTTGTCCTTACCCATATCATACCTACGCATTTTACTGTGACCGTAGTCATCTCTGGCCACTTCCCCTTTCTGCGATCTATCTGGAATGAACTCACCTTTCTCAATTTCATCCTTGGGTGGTCTCCACGACCCAAATTCAGCTTCCCCAATTCGTCTTCATCATCTGCATTGGCATTGGATTCTTTTGGGCGGTGGCTGGGTGGTTCTTTGGGCGGTGAGGGATTCGATTTAATTTTGACTTTCAGGGTGGAGGGGAAGAAATTTGGGGTTGAAGAAATTTGGATGGGGGGGAAGAAATTGGGAGGAAGGGGGAAGAATTTGGGAGAGAGAGAGAGAGAGAGAATTTGGGTAGGATTTTTAATTTAATATGTTTAATTTTTTAAAATAAATTTTTTATTATTTTTTGTCCACGTGGAATCCCATGTCAATTAAAAAATGGGTCCCACAAATGCCACATCAGCATTTAACAGACTCATTAATGGTTTGGCTAATGAAGAGGGCAAATTGTGCGGTTTCCGTGACGTTGATTATGTACTGGTAAATGTCCCTAAAATTGGGTATGAACTTGTAAATGACCCTATAGGTTGGGGGGTTTTATGTAGTTTGTCCTATTTATTTTTAATGGAATACTTTATTTATTTTATAATTAAAATACATTTTAGGGTGTGATGGAAACATATTTAATACATAACATATATATATATATATATATATATATATATATATATATATATATATATATATGAATAAGCACGAGAATGCTGTATGCCACAAGAATTTTAGGTACCTGTACGATACCAGTTCAGAAAAGATTCTTTAGTTTTTCGGAAAATTTTTATGACATTCCCTCAGTTGGATTGTTGTCTACTTTCATGTTGAGTTCAGTCGTGATGTTAGACAGAGTTGATTTTTGTTGAGGTTCTAACTCTGATTTGACAAGGATATATGATTTGCTCAAATTTTCCCCCATATCTATTAAGTGAACTGTGTAGCAGGCTAACAGCTAGCTCTATGAGAGGAATTTATTGAGTTCACCCTCCACTGGCTAGCAAGCCAACTTGATCTTGCTAGTGGCCGAAGCTTCAAGGTTGTACTTGTAATAAATTTGTTGGTTGCTTAGATTTAGAATTTGGCTTTCTTACACGAAGTAAGAGGCTTCATAGAATTGGCTTTCATATCATATCCGTGGTATTCTCATAAATAGCAAGCTTATTGCTTGCTTTCGGTGCATTGAGGGTTGATCCTCCAATTATGGGAAGGGGAATTGGTAAGAAAGATTGTATAGAGTTTGCCTTCCTGGTTTGAGGGACCTTACCTTGCCCTTCAGGCTTCATCTAAGACTGGAGTACGTATGGGTAAGGTGGGACTAAAAGTGTCAAACGGGCCGGATGGGCTTTGGGTTGTGCTCAGGCTAGCCCAAGCCCGTCTTTTATGCAAATCATTAAGTCCGGCCTAAGTCCACAATCCTAACCCATATAAGGTTGGTCTGATATGGGCTCACACAAAGCCCGACTATGTATTGCATTTTTTGTAACTATTTTTACAATTTAATTTCAACATTTTTTCACAATTATGGATAAATACTAAATAAGATTTCTTATTTGTTGGAAAAAAATATCTTGTTTAGATAGAAAAAGGCTAGACACTGATTTGGGATTAAAAAATTGAAACTTGGATAACAAAATTATTATTTTATTTATAAAGAAAGCATTGATTTTTAAAATTTATTTTAAAAGGAAATATAATTAAATTTAAGATATAAATCTAGTAATACTATATAACCCCCTTATGTTATGGAAGACACCCAATGTTATGTTAGAATAATTAAACATTTTATGTGTAGAATTTGAGTTTTACGTTCCGACATGAATGGTCTCCTTAAGCAATATGTCTCTCATCGCCATCACATAAATCATGTAAGTACGGTTAAAGTCCTTGTACAAAGGTTCTTACATATCGGTCTCTACAATTTGTAAAACAACCATTAGACTAGAAAATGCAGTGCCTTAAAAACAAGTATAATATGATAGATGGGTTAGTGTTTACTCGTTTTGATGTAGTTGCTGTGGTGGTAGGGTAAAGTTCTCCATTGACCCGAAAACAGTTGACAGTCAATGAGTCAACTTTCTTTTGTGTGCGAGCGTGCCACTGTTAACGGTTAGAAAACCCTAGCAGACTATGAAATGTAATAACTTGCACCCTAAGCTATTGACTTTGATCAAGTGATTGGTAATTTGGGTGAGGAATATCTCCCAAGTAAGTTCTTTTCTTGCCTCAAACGGGTGAGGAGTTTACAATTTTCCATAGTAAAACTAGTAAGTCTTGCAAAAAATGAATGTTGAAAACAAAACAAACTAATTCAAAGAGAACTGTCTATTATACAATCAAACAAAAGAGAACTACTGAGTTCGGAAGGACATTGGAATATTGGACTTCGATTTCTGCTTGGATTGTTGTTTGTGACTTAGGCTGGACTAGATGTATCTGTGTTGAAATTGCACGTCAGCACCTTCAACTAATAGGGATCAACTAGAAATCGATACCAATGTTAAGATTCGCAGAGCTTTAATCAGATTTAGCCATGGAGAGGCTTGCCGAGCGGGTAGAACTGAAATCTCTCTAGTCTGGACTAGATTGGAAGTGGCTGGATTGATGATTGCTGGCTTGGAATTACACTTCAGTACCTATTCTGCTTTACTATGGATCATCTGAGAGCTATTCTGATGATTCTGAGACATCAACGTTTCCCTGTAAATTTGTTGAGGTTTTCATATTATGAAAAACCTGAACTTCACTTGATTCATCTACTCTGAATCTCGTTTCCTTTGTGAATTGCTTCTTTGAACTGACACGGTTGATTGAAATCTGAGTTCTGCTTGTTTTGTTGGAAGTTGGATGGCCTTTACAAATCAGATAGCTTGACTGCTTCTAAGTTTGGAGACTTTTGGGATTGTCTGATCTTGCTTGATTTTTGTCAGTATGACTAAGAGTTTTTGTCTTGATTGGATTTTTTGTTGTCCTTTATCCAATTCACATCCTCCTACATTTATAGGGAATCTGCATGAGTGATGATTCCTTAGTATTTGGAGGATATTTGCTGAGAGAGTTGTCGCTCCAGCAAACAAGGGAGTAGTAGTTATCCTGACAAGAAAAGCCCACTTCAAGTGATCAATTTTGACTTTATGACAACCAACTTTCTTACTTCTTGTCCGCTCCTTGCAAATTGAATTTGTGTTGACGAGATCTTCATGAGCATGGGAAGGAAACCCAGCTTGTTTTTCTGGCATTTAATGGTTATGAGGAGTGGTTTTTGATTTCACCTTTTCTACCAACTCCCCATAATAATCCTCTGTCTGTTTCCTATTGATGTCTTGTCATTGGAATCACGTGGGCGTTAAGGAAAAAGACTTCTTCCCTTCATCTGCTGATCGGATTTTGAATTGATGATCACGGTGATGATCAAACCTTGAGCCTTTAGGAGTATAATCTAGAAGCTGGGTATGAATTAAACCAATTAAATCTGGATTTTTCAGATTAAATTACCATTTAATGGCAATTAACCTATCATGTGAAGGTTAATTTCGTATTTGGTTTCATTCCATTTTCCTTCTTTTGAAATGGCCTGGGCCGGTTCTCAATTTTGGCACAATGAAGCCCAAAGATGTGTCATCGCGGTGTGCAGAAATTAAGCCCAAAGATGTGTCATCGCGGCGTGCAGAAATTAAGCCCAAACAATTAGTCTGTTGGGTCTCGGGCTGGTGCAGTCCATAACTAGTATAGAGTACAAACTGGGCCGGGACTTATTTAATCGGGTCGAGCCCGTATAGTACTCGGGCAATGAATGGTCTCCTTAAGTAATATGCCTTGCACTGCCATCACATAAATGTGGAAGTAGGGTGAAAAATGTTCATGGACAAAGGATCTTTCATATTGGTCAAACAACCAGCAGACCGAAAACCACGATACCCTAAAAAAAAATATTATATTATAAATGAGCTTTAAACGGCCTAGTTCATTTGGCCTCGGGCTGGCATAGTCAGTAACTAGTTTAGGATATGGGGCGAGCTGGGCCTTATTTAATTGAGTTGGGCTCGTGACATACTCAAGCCAGAGCAGTTAGTTTGACACCTAGGACATAGTTTGAAATTTTTTAGCACAAAAAGAAAAAAAAAAGTAACACAACACATACAAAATCATATCAGTACTATTTCCTTCGAGTTAATAAAACCCACCGAGTATAGGTAGCAAATAATTTTCCAATTAAGGCCTGGCAACCATGAGACTCTTGATCTGCCCCAAATATAGAAACAATGCCTAGTGATAATAACAATGACACCCAAAAGACTGTAAATAAACCATTTATGTTATGAACGACACCAAACGTTTTCTGATAGTAATAAAACATTTGTGTGCAAAATTTTCTTTTTACCTTCCAACATGAATGGTCTCTGTTGGCACTAAAACTGAACAGATAGAGATGAGTGCAACTTATAAATGATGTGGACGATCTAGAGATCGATTGAGTGCTAAACGCTGATTCTTCCTGTCCTTGGATGCTGATCCTAAATAGAAGGAAGCCGAGACTCGTAAGGTCTATGGAACCGGTGTGGAACCAGCCTAAGACCCTCCGATGCCAAAGTAAGTTTGTTTTCTAAGAGCTTTTGCTGTTGACAATATATTTAGTATAAAAGTCAAGCTGAAAAAGTCTCTCTTGTATTGTAGTGAAGGGGCCTATTTATAGAGGGTATTTGGTACGCTCTTAGTACTTAAGTTCGATGTGGGACTCGTGGGAGGGCCCTATGAGGTTGACACGAGTCTTTAGATATTTTGGACGGGCCCTTTGAGGTTGATTCTGTAGAATCAGTAGGGGGTATCGATTGTGGACTTTGCTTAGGTGGCATCGATCGTTCGCTACTTTAAAGTCATATCATCGGTAGCCGACACCGATTGTTAGGAGCCTTGGGCAATTGGGGAGTCTCATTAATCCACGTGTCACTGAATGAGTGGAGGGTCAGATATGGTACAAACAGTCTCCTTAAGCAATATGCTTCCCATTGCCATCACATAAATCATGGAAGTATGGTTAAAGACAGTCAAGGACAGAGGATCTTTCATATTGATCCCTACAATTTGTAAAATAGCCACTAGACCGGAAACCACAATAGCCTAAGAAGATGTATAATATAACACATGGGCTTTAAACGGATACCCCGTTGGTCCTCAGGCCAGCATGATCCCTAACTGGCTCAGAATATGGGACGAGCTGGACCTTATTTAATTAGGTCGAGCTTGTGTCGTACTCGTATCAACCCAGTATAACACCTAGGACATAGTTAGTAATTTTTTAGCACAAAAGGAGAAAAAAAAAACACACATACATGCACATACAAAATCATATAAGTATTATTTCCTTTGTTAATAAAGCTCACCGAATATAAGTATGAAATAAATTTCCTATTAAGACCTAACATCCATGATACTCTTTATTTGCCCCAAACATTAGAAACAAAGCCCAATGATAATAACACTAACACCCATAAGACTATAAATAAATCATTTATGTTATGAACGACACCCAATGTCTTGTTACAATAATAGAACATTTTATGTGCAGAATTTTGAGTTTTATTCTCCGACATGAATGGTCTCCTTAAGCAACATACCTCCCATCGCCATAAATCATGGAAGTGAGGTTAAAGACGGTTATGGACATATGATCTTTCATATTGGTCTATACAATTTGTAAAACAATCACTAGACCAAAAATCACAATATCATAATGATCAAGGACATAGTTAGAAATTATTAGCACCAAAAAAATATATCTAGATATAAGACATAAATGCACATAAAAATCGTCTGGGTACTATTTCATTTGTTAATAAAACTCACCGAATATAAGTAGCAAACAATTTTCCAATTATGGCCAAGCATCCATAACACTCATGATATGCCCTCAAGTAGAAGTGTCGAGTGGGTCGGGTCAAGCCAGTTTGAAGTTGGCCTTACTAGGGGCAAAACCCGATCATTTATGAAAATCATTAAGTCCAGCCTGAGTCTGCGACCCTAACTCATATAGGAATGGATTGGGCTTATATGGGCCCACACCAAGCCCGACTTATGTATTTCATGTTTTGTAAATTTCTTTTTTGACATTTCATTTCAATCCTTTTAACTATTATTATTAACAAGATTTTTTATTTTTTGGAAAAAGAAACCAATGACTCTTTTTGAAGTACATGTAGATAGAAAATTGCTAGACTCTTGTTCGAGCTTAAAAGATTTCCACTTGAAGAACAAAATAATTATTTTATTTATAAAGAAAAAATTGTTTTTAAAAATCTATTATTAGAAAAAGGAAATAGACTTAAATTTAAGATATAGATATAGTACTATTACTATTGTTATTATTATCTAGAAACAATTATAATATAATAAATGGGCTTTAAATGGGATGGTCCGTTGGGCCTCGGGCCGACACAGTCGATAAATGGCTTGGGACAGTGATACCGGAGGCTCAATCGAAAGCACAAAGAAACACTCACCACCCAACATATACCCAATGGATACAGAAATCACCACCCAAAGGCCCCGTTTGGTTCACGGAATGGATTTGAGGGGAAATCAATTCCCATGTCATTTCCCAAGGAATGGGAATGAAAGATTCCTTTCCCACGTTTGGTAATGTTGGGAAAGTAATCGGGAGATTTCACTTTGTTTCCTTTCCCATGTTTGTTTTGAGTAGGAATGGAAAACAAAATTTGTATAATTTTCCAATTATACCCATATTAAATCAAATAAAAAAAGAATGCATTTAATGATACGTTGTAATTATAAATTGTTCATAGGGACAAAATAGTCATGAAAATTGTGCATTGAATGTTGGCACATTTTCCCAAACTTTCCCATGAGGAGGGAAAGCAAAACCCAAGTTAAGAGGGGGGCATCACTTTCCCCCCTACTTTCCCATGTGCCAGGAATCCGTTTCCCATTCCCGGACTTACCAAACATGGGAAAGCAATTGAATTCTCATTCCTATGCCTCCTTTCCCATGAACCAAACGGCCCCAAAGTGTTTATCTTGGGAAATAGAGTAAAGGGAACTCACCACTCAATGGAATGCTCCAAGGAGATACAGAGTTTAAGGATAATAGTTCAAAAGAACATAACTTTTCAATGTTCAATGTCCCAGTAGAACACAATGGGGAGTTTAAAAAGAAGTAACTCCTTGGAACAACCCTCCAATATAGGTGACTTTTGTCATTCCCAGACAAGGACAACTAGGAAATATTAATAAGACTCTTAGACTAAACAAATGATACCTAGAAAATATGAAATATTAGAATGCAAGACTAATTCCTTCTGGATTCTCGCATAACTCCAGACATCATGCACTACCTTAACTTAAATGACCATAACTTCTTCTAGAAAACTCCAAATGGGGCTTCGTAAAAAACAATGAGTTCCAGACAGACTTGGCTTCAAATTAATCTTGTAAATTTTCAGCCATAATAACACCTGCTTTAATGTCAAACTTCGGACCCTGTTGCAACCCCTTCAGCTTGAGTGAGTGATGTAAGTATTTGGAATTCCTTTGGGCCTGATATTAGGAGTTTGTTTGCATACACTCCAGTGTCAATCTTCCCCGGATGGAAAAGACTCGATCTCAAGTCATGTTGGTTGTACTCGCAATGAAACGGAGAGAGGTATGAAACATTGAAAGTACTTGAAATGTTGTAGTGATCTGTGTTTGGGCCTAGTTGAAATTTGACCGGGTCTGGCCCGAGATCCGACAATTAAATTAACATTGAGCCCAATCAGTGGGCCTAATCAATAAGGTCGGATAGAAGCCCAAAATCATAAAGGTGGCCGAATATCTACATGTTGCTGCATACATTAATCTGGCCGAGCATATCAATACGGCCAAGAGCATAAAAGTGGTCGAAAGCCTATATGCGGCCGAAAGTGTAGATACGATCGAATGACTAAAAACGGCCGAATACGTGAAATCAGCCAATATTTAAATAAGGAGAGAGATAATCCGTAGGAGGATTTTCTCATAGGTTACAATTCAAATATAGAAGGAATTATGCCAGATTGATGGTCAACCGAAGTTATTGTGGGAGAGCTCAAGATGGAAGGAAAATCAAATCAAATATTATTACTCATATTAAATCACATGCATGAGACAAGGGATTGAAGATATTCTGGAGCAATTATGATTGATTTGAAGGCCAATTGACGACCGACCAAATTGAGACGCACCGAAGCCCCTATAAATACCAAGCTTATGGAAGAGAGAAAAGACCCCCGACACAATACACAACTTGTCATTTTACATTCTCTTCAATTTCTATCCTAGGAGTAGCATAATGTAGCCATAGCCTAGTTCTTATTTTTTCCGCTCTAGTTTCCGAAGATTTCAATTATGCCTTTATGTTCTTGCCCACATCATTTGGTTGCTCACATAAAGCCTTGACTCCGAGGTAGTGAAAGAACCTAGGCCGTGAGGAGGTTCCTTGCTCGGCCAAACAATCGTTTGATTAAAGTCAGATCTCGGACGCAACACATCCATCTACTCACATTCCATTCAAGCCCAAATTCTGGGCTTGGTGGTGGCACGCCCCGCACTCAAAAAAGAAGAAGGACCAAAAACTCCTTCAATCAGCCTACCCGGCCGAAAAGAGGGAAACAATCTGGAAGCTCAATCTCATAAGAATTATTACCTATGTGCTTAAGTACTTTGAATAAACCATCAACCCTAGGCTTGAGTTTACCAAACTTTCCAGGTGCACCTTCCTTAAATTCTGCATGTTTGCGATGCTTGTTAGCACTCTCTTGCACTTTTCATTTTGTTGAAGGATTTTCTTGTGGACCTGTTCATGCAATCGTTTGATGCTTTTAGCTCTTTCTTCTACATCACCACTGAACTGATTCTTGACTGGAAGATGAGTTAAATCCAGAGGGCATATAGGATTTTGCCCATAAACAACCTCAAAAGGACTACAACCAGTGGTTTGACTAGTAGAATAATTCTAAGTGTTTGTGCAAATTTCTCACGGGAGAATATTTGCGCATAGATTCTTCACCCTTCGAGCTTCCTTCTTTCTCTTCCTCAATCCCTGCCAAGCAAACATGATTAAATAGACCACACCCGTGGGGGTGTTGGCTAAAAGCCCTTCGATGCCTAAGTTAGTTCAATTAGATGTTTGATAAAAGATGTGGCAATAGCTAAAATGGATGGAGTTTTCTCTCATGAGGAGAGCCGAGTGGCCTTAGCCGTATGTGGTGGCACTTAGCCATGTGGGAGAGGGAGAGATGAGAGGGGCGATGACAAGGAGAGAGAGATTAGTTTTTCGTAAGATTTTGGAATTAGGGAAGAATTACCTTAAATGCCTTGTGTAGCCATGTATTTACAGCCTCCTTATGTGCTAGGGTTATAATCCTAATTTGGTTAGGAATATTTTTCCCCAAAAAGATGATAAGAATTACTCTAAGAGACTTGGTGGAGATTGGTTCCTTGATTTACAGAGATATTCCTATATTAAATCAAAGATAATTTCTCTAATTAAATAGGAATTAAATAAGGTAATTAGTTTGACCTAAGGAATATTCATTTTTCACGTATCATCTTCTTATTGGCCGGCAAACTAGATGTTCCCACAAATGCCCCTTCTTCTTGGAGTTGGGCTCCCAATGGAAATAAGCTTGTGATTCCTCCTTGACCTAGGATGCCCAACCTTTATAAATACAAGGCTTCTCTTCACTCCTATTCAAATTGCAAACTTGTTTCCTCTACTTTCTAGCTTGTGAGAGAGATCTTGGAGAATTGCATTGTTTGTCGAGGAAAGGAGTCGCCGTGGACACAAGGTAGGTCGAATATATATCTTCATTTTTCTTCGCAGCGAGGACAGGCTGGGCAGGCCCAGCTGGTTGTTGTCGTGGCACGGTGTATTGAGCGGCGAGGTCTGTCGCACGGGAGCAGCGCGATTGTGGTTGCCACCGTTGTCGGCGGCAGTGGCTACTACTATCTTTTCTTCTGTCGAGCTTCGTGGGGAGGACCAATTGGGTGGGCCCAATTGGTTGAGCGTC
>NW_018923356.1:25239-46602 GCF_002207925.1 Prunus avium
TGGGGGTGTACCCATCTTCCCTAAAAAAAAAAAAAAAAAAAAAGAAGAGATAATGATAATATATATATATATATATGATACACGCATAAAAAGCAGAACAAAGAGGGGGAGGGAGGCATGAAAAGACATTTGAGATAAAAGGACACTTACTACAGAAAGGGGTATTTTCCGGCGCCTTACCGGCACGACTCTGGCTCTCGGATGCAGCAGGCTTCGAAGGTCGCGAACGTTCCGGGGGAGTTGCTTCTCTAGTCCGAGGAGGACCACTTGGTGCCACCTTTGGGATGAACCTTTTAGACTTACCGGCAGTCTGCTCTTTCTTTGCACTTGGTTTCTCCTCTCGTCCCCGTTTGCTCGACACCGGTGTTGTGCCTTTTTCGGGACTGCGAGGCTTTTGCGTTCCCGGCTTTGGTCTCGTTTTAAAAAATTCTCCAACAATGTCACCGGACTTGGAAATAAAGGGCAGGTTGCGCTTTTGTCTGAGAGGGATGGCTTTCTCTTCCGACACCAAACCTGCAAGGCGGGCTGTTGTAGAGGCAGTCTGTCTCCAGGAAGAGATTGGAACTCACGAAGAGAGTCGAGACAGCGGTTCCAGTAGGCTTGGTACCTTTGTGAGAAGCCACCAATCCTCCTCTTACTAGCCAAAACGAGGGGCCTGCAGCTGTTCGGTATATGGTCATTGCTCCAGAAGATCCTATGAAGCATGAAGGGGTCATCATGATTGGGAGTGCTTGGTACCCTTTGATCGAGCCCAAACTATCGCTTAACTCAGTGTGGTGAGTAAGTCATGGAAATCTCTAAACGACTGTCTCTAAGAGTAGGCAATGGGATAGGAGCAACATTCAACAGAGCATACCTTCTGAACTGGCCGCCTTGTGATACAGCTGCTGAAACCTCGACAGTATCACCAACATCAACATAAAAGGACACGAAGGTGAAGGTCTCCGCTGAGGTGCCGTAAGGATGGAAGACGAAGTTCTCAATGCTATCCAATAATTTTAAGAAGTCCTGGCCTTTCCGTTGCATCCGTTTGAACCATCTACAAACTAGGGGAAGGTTATTCGGCATGTAAGAACCCTTGCCCTAATCAGCCCGCTCCATTGCATACGAATGAGGGAGTGAATGTACATCCAGCCCTTTGAAACGCTCCCATAAAAACACCTGCAGGAAACCAGAATTCAAGAAAGTCTCCATTCCGGATGCATTTTTCTCCAAAAGCTGGGTCCGATCGAGCAGCTAGTATAGATGGCCCAAGAACATGGGGGCTAAAGGGATCGCGTCGCCTCGAGCTATGGCCAAGGCCAAGGGAAACACATGCTTGTGCAAATAGTCCGGAGAAAAGTCGCAAAGCACGAACCTCCCAAGCCACAGTGCTATAAATGCAGCCAACCGGCAAGGTCCCTGTCTGTTCGCATCACCAAAGTATTGAATCCAATTACTAAACCGAAGCGAGGTGCTGGGAGAAGTAGGAGCACCTCTCCGCAAAACCGCAAGCTTGTCTATCTCTTCTGGGGTGAGAGCAATGTCAAAAGGACTCCGGTTGCCACAAATTGGAAGGCGAGAGATATTCGCTACGTCCTCAAGGGTGGGGGTAAATTCTCCCCATGAACATATAAAGGTATGAGTAGCGGTACTCCACCTCCGGACCACATGACGCAGCATCTTCGCTTCAAGAGTCACTGTCAAGCTGCCGGAAACTGCTGAGATTACCCACAATTCTTCACAATCCTTCTCCCCCTTCATCAAACCTCCTTAGAATCCCTCTCTCTTTCCCTTAGAACCTCTGCCCCTCATAGGAACTCACAGCTCTCTCTCTCAAGTGCTAAACTCATGATAATTTTGCTCCCATGCCATAATCTTCTTATGCAAAGCTAGAAGATTTATCTGTAATTTGTCGTTATTTTCATCGGTAAAGGTAACCAAGGAGTTTCCTAAAGAGTCATCACCCTTTCGAGAAATCTTTGGGGCTTAATCTTCGAACTCCAAAGGGGACACTTGCATCAGATTTCTCCTTGCAGTAGCCCAGCCCACTTGCTGCCAGAAGAAAAAGGACCCCTATACCAATAATGTCAGAAGAAAAAAAACATGAAGGACCAAAGGTGATAATTTGGCAAACCTCAGGGACCATTTGTGATAAAAACTCTTTAGAAAATAACAAAAACAAAGAATGTACAACTTTAATTAAAACTAGCCTCTTGGCACAAGCATGTGCCAGCCAATTGGTTTTCATTTTTCATTTTTATTTTACTCTTAGTGCCCGTTTGGTATTGCTTATTTGGGATGATAAGTGATTTTAAAAAAAAATTGGGAAGCCCAACCCGTTTGGTAAACTATGAGAAAATCACTTATTGTTAAAAATTGCTGTGAGAGAAAGCTATTTGGGAAAGCAGCTAATAAGCTGCTTTCATTTTCTGATTATACAGGAATTAGTTTCAAAGAGGCGCTGGGTTTAATGATTATGCAGCAATTATTTTTTGATTAAACGGGAATCCATACTAACAACACTTTTAACAAAAAGTTTATCAAACGCCAAACTGTGTTATCTCACAACTGATTTCCTTCACAGCAAATCTGACAGCGATTATTTTCACAGCACAGCAATGCCAAACTGGCCCTTAGTGCCCGTTTGACATTGCTTATTTGGGATGATAAGTGATTTTTAAAAAAATTTGGGAAGCCCAGCCTGTTTGGTAAACTATGAGAAAATCACTTATTATTAAAAATTGCTGTGAGAGAAAGTTATAAGGGAAAACAGCTAATGAGGTGCTTTCATTTTCTGATTATGTAGGAATCAGTTTCGAAGAGGTGCTGGGTTTTAATGATTATGCGGCAATCATTTTCTGATTATGTGGGAATTAGTACTAGGGGTGGGCACGGTTCGGGTTGGATCGGTTTTTTCCTTAAATTAGAATCGATCCGGTACTATTTATCCGATTTGGATCGGTTCAATTTTAATTAAAAAAATTTCAGAAACTGTCCGGTTCAGGTTGAATCGATTTCAGTCCGGTTCGAGTTGAACCGGATTATAAAAATTATTTTTTAATACAATTTTCAACTGAAATTTTATTTTATTTGATTTGAAAATTAACAAATTATTCAATTTCATATAAAAATAAATATTAAAGTTAGAAAAGAGAGATATTTTGAAATTGAACTTGAATAAATATTAGTTATTAGATTAAAAATATAGCATTAAATATAAATAATTATATCTTGACAAAAAAAAAATATAAATAATTATTGAAATTATATATTTTTTAATTTGACCGGTTCGATTCGGACCAATTCGGTTTTTGAAGACATGAAACCGGATCCAAAATCGGTCCAAACCGGTCCAGTTCGGTTTTTGACCGATTATTGACTTTTTTGTCAACTCGATTTTTTTCCGGTTTGATTTGGTGCGGTTCGCCGATTTAAGTGCCCACCCCTAATTAGTACAAGCAACACTTTTAACAAAAAGTTTACCAAATGCCAAACTGATTTCTCTCACAGCTGATTTTTCTTACAGCAAATTTGACAACGATTATTTTCACAACACAGCAATGCCAAACTGTAGAATTAAGAAAAGATAACATAGGTAGTTATATTCCATAAAAATAGGACCTATTATCTGATTTTGTTTTTTTAATAAGAAAAAATGTGAATTTACCATATTATCCTCATTTAATAAATAATTTCAATTCTTAATGTTTGAATTAACCAATGGCATTTTCTAGTATTTTAAATATTTCACTATTCTCTGCCTTTTGCTTTATATATTTCAATTCTAAGATACATTATGTAATTATGTAAATTTATTTATTTTATACAACTTTATGTAATCAATATGTGAGTTATTTTTCAAAAGTATTTTCTTAATCATTTAAAAAATAGAATAAAATTCGACACTATAAAACTAGAATTATCTTTAAAAAAATAAAAATGAAACAACCTCAAGCCAACCTTCTCCTTCACTCTCTGCAAAACCCACCTCAATCCTATCGCCTCCCCTCTTTTGCTCTCTCCCTCTAGATACCTCTCTCATTCTCTCACCTCCTCTCTCTCTCTCCAAAATTAAAACTCACCCACTGCCTTCACACCTACCCCTTAACATTGCAGTAACCCCATCAACCAACCTCTCTCCATCTCTCAATCATCTTCTTCATCATAATACAAAAAGAAGACTGCTATGGAAAAAATAGAAGACCCACTAATTTCACCTCAAAAAGAAAGAAGACCCATGTGTATTTTCTGAAAAATAGAAGATCCATTGTGGAAAAATGACGAGCTTGAAATAAATGGGTGAGCTTGAGATAAATGGAAGATAGAGTGAAGAGAGACTGAGAATATTGTTCGGAGATTGCAAAATGTGTTTCAGCGTTTTCATTGAAAATGCTGAAAACGTTGTTTTGTTGTTATCAACTTTTGTATGTGAAATAGAATTCATTTTCACAATTTTGTTTTCCGCGTTTTCTCTCCGTGCCTACCGAACACAATCTCACCTATTTTCATTTTGGAAAAACAGAAAACGGGCTAGGGCCGTTCGGTAACGTTTTCGGAGAATGTTTTTTAAAATATTTTCAGAGAATGAAAACAAGAAAACGAATTTGTATTTTCAGGAAATAAAAATACATCTAATAAATTAATTAGAAAACATATTCAAAAAACAAAAACAAAAAACAAAAACAATGATAACGTTTTTTGTAGTACAATTTGAAATAATAATATGTGAGTTATTTTTATGAAAACAACTTTTTTCTGTTTTCTATAAGTACGCATGTTCTCAATATTTTCTGTTTTTGGGCCACCGAATATGTTTTTGCCTCATTTTTGTTCTTTGAAAATGAAAACAACCCCTTAAAACGTTACCGAGGGCCCTTATTTTTGGGTTTTTAAAAGGGCCCTTATTTTTTATTTCCTAACAACCAATTTTACTAGATTAGTATTAAAATATATTAAAAAATAGAATTAAAAATTTAAATAAATAAATAAATAAATAAGAAAAACCCTTCCCCTGCGCCTCTCCCTCCTTCCTTTTCCTTCCGCCTTCCACTCCCCCTCAGATATCTCTCTGCTCTCTTTCACCTCTCTATCCCTCTCACTCTGCACTCTATCTCTCCCTTTCTGAAAGCTTTAGTAGGTATCTGGGTAAGCCTTTTGTTTTTGTTGGTGATTAAAACTTGCAGTACCTATAATTCTCATTTTCTTTCTTCGTATCTAGAGTAAAATTTCTAAGCATAATTTTGTTTCTTTCAATCTTGTATTGTTCATGACAAATCCTAATTTCAAGGTGCAGAGATGTTCTTTTCTTTCTCTTTAGGGAAACTAAGAGGCCATTTTGAGTTCATATGACACCCATTAGAGATAAATGGAGATATATCCTGCTTAGGAGCTTGAACGGCTATAAATTTATAACAGCTTTGAAGAGTTGTTCATCATTTTGGTTTCTGAGAAACTAAAATAAAAATTAACCCAAGAGTCGTATCAGGCTCAGTTGAGTGGATCCTCATGTTTTTAAAAAGGTCATGGATGATGGGCAAATGCAAAACATTCAACTTCAAAACTTGAATATTTTGATTATCAGTTATATTATCCTAATCTGCCCAGTTTATTGTTTTACGTGTTTTCTTTCCTTAGCAACTATATATGGTGATGGTGGAGTTTGAATGTTTAGCTCTTTTGCTTACATTGCTTCACCTACTATGCTTATGAGTTCCTATTGCTTTTTCCAGGACCTTGGGTGATGGCTGCAGTTCTACTAGGGATGCCAGGACCATGGGCCGATGATTATCGTGAACAATCTGATCATTATACAACAAAAATTGGTGGACTACCTGTGAGAAACTGCACGCAATGTCATGTTTTTCTGGAGGATATGCTGATTGAGTTTTTGTTATTTTATTTTTGTTTTTATATCCCCTTTTACTTTCTTTGTGACAGGACTGGCCTCTTCCTGAGAAATCCGTGACACCTGATCTACTTGAGTGTAGTGCATGTGGAAGTAAACTAAGTCTTTTTGCTCAGGTTTTACTTTCTTCTAGAAACTAATAAATTTACAATTTCTTGTGAACATATTTGAAATGAACAGCCATGATTCTTATTTTTATTTTTCCAGGTTTATGCCCCAATTTCAAGTAAAAACTTAAAGATTGAAGAGCGTGTTCTTTTTGTTTTTGGTTGTCTAATGCCAAAATGTGGGAGCACTCCTCTTAGGTCTTTATAAACATTCTGTTTTGATATTACAAAGCTGCAATAAGTATTATTGTTGATGCAAACATTTTAAACTTATATACCTAAGATTATATATCATGACATGCAGCTGGCGAGCTCTTCGTGTTCAAAAATTACACAATAAGGAGGAACCAATTGCTGCTTCTCAGGAGGTGGTCCCTTCAACTTCATCAGTATCAGCTTTAAACACCAGCTGGTGGGAGGATTGGGATGATGAAGATGTAGATCTGGAGGAGTTGGGTAAAGCACTTAATGCCGCTGCGAGCTTGGCTTCTCATGCCAAGAAACCGCATAGGAAGGATAATCGTAAGACTTCTACAATGCAATCACCTTCAAGTCAGTTGGAAAAAGTGGTAGACGTTAACAAACCTGGTATGGATAGAAGAATAAACCTCAGCTTATCTTCCCTTTACTTAGTTTCGTAGTTTTTATTAAGTGTGTTTCTTTGGCCACCATTTCACGACCCTCATTTCTCTGTGGGTAAAAGATGTCACTTCATGGTTCCAATAAGTTCAAACTCTTCTTGGTTGTTCAATGTAAAAGGTGACATGGGAAAATTTGCACAAAGTGGAAAGAATAGGATTGGCTACAAATATAAAGAAGTGGAAGAATGAACCTTATCAGTGAATAAATATGAGATTGAGAATGGCTTAAATTCTCCTTTTGGTTTGAAAGAAAAAGTTAGGGAAAAAAAATTAGCATATCAAGAAATCATGATTTGTTTCTGTCATTGTGTGGAACAGAACTGTTAAAATCATTTTTTCATAGAAAATTCTGCTTAGTTTGAAAAACCTTGTTTATGTGTGTGTCCAACATGATTTACTTATTTGCGTATTTATTGGTTGTTGCATAATTTTCTCTTCTCTTTTTCTTTTTTTCATTTGTGTGTTGGGGGCGCGGGGGTGGGCAGTTCTTCAGGGAGTTACCAACTATTTTGTGACTGTTTTTGGGTAAAAATGTTGACATGGCATTTGAAGGTTGTAGTTGGTTTTTCTGACCTATAACTTGTTTGATGTGCTTGTGCAGTGGTGCCTTGTTTTTATATATACACTCAAGAAGAGCCATCCTCAAAGAATCTTACTTCTTTATGTTCAAAATACACATCACTTTCCATTGCAAAAGAAGGAAATAATGACGAGGATCATGTACAAGATGAAAAGTGGGCAGAGGAAGCATATGAATATGATAAAGCTTTGACTGCTGACAGGACATACCTTAAGTTCAAGAAACGGTTGGATGCATATCCAGAACAATGTTTCAGGTATTGAATCAATGGAAGTTAGAATGTTGTGGTAGATGGAACTAGAATGTAAGTACGGAATTACAATTGCAGCAGGAACTTGTTGTCATTGCTAGTTAAAAATTGTAGAGATTCCTATTATGCATTTGGTGGTCAATAATGTCAATTGTAAGGCTCAGTATGATGCAGAAGCACATAAAATTCACGCGATTTAATATTGTAGATCAACACACGTCCTATTTATTATTTAATTTTTTTATTCCGGGGAAAGGGCCAAATTAGGAAAATATCATGTGTGGTTAGATCCCAAAAGTATGGTTCATACCTTAGGTCCAGTTTGTGACACTTACACCTCTTGTGGTTTGCCAAAGTTAACTTAAGACATGTAATTAAGTGATGTACTTAATTGCATATATAGGACGACTATTTTACCATAATATTTTCAGATTTTTCTCTCTGATTTGGACCTTAAGGATGAACTGTATTTTAGGATCTAAGCATATGAGGTGTCTTTTCTTTTGGATTTCTTTTGGAGCTAACCAGTGAGGAATTGCTTATTGACTACCCTTTAGTTTACCCAAATGCTATTTTGTGTCAATTTCCATGTGATAAAACTTGATTTTCACCTGTTACTCGCAGCTGCAGGTGATTATAGCTTTTTTTGTTTTGTTTTGAAAAGATAATACTTTTTCATCTTATATTTGATCTTAAATTGGAAACTGGGCTTGAAATTGTGGGAAGCTTGTCTCAGGCTTTGGTACATTTATCTTCCATAGGTCTTTCAAAATTGGGCTAAGGATTATCATTGTTAGAATTGGTGAATAAAATCAAAAATCTATTGTTTAGCTTCCCATTTGCCTTTCACATCTTGTCTTATCTTCTGTACTTAGATATTCATATGGCGGAAAGCCACTCCTGGCTTCATCAGCTGAAGGAGACCCTGGGAAATGCAGGCTGTGTGGTGGATCAAGGCAGTATGAAATGCAGCTAATGCCCCCGGTATTATACTTTGTACAAGAAGCAGCTGATGATTGTCTGAGACCGTCATTGGAGAACTGGAATTGGATGACACTTATGGTATATACTTGTTCCAAGGTAAGTCAACTCTTTGCTAGTTGGTCTGAATATTTGGGGATTTTAGTTTATTCATCCCCATGTTCTTCAGTAGGGGGTGGGTGACCCCTTCTGTTTTATACAGAAACAATTTAATGTAAAGTCTGTCCTCCTTTTGCAGAGCTGTTCACAACATGATGAAGGAAAGTCCAGCAAGGGGAACTGGCTTGTGACAGAGGAAGCTGTTGTGGTGCAAGTAGAGAAATCTTTTCATGGGTTAGCCGAACGTGGCTATTTGTCATAATCGGTGCAGTTTCTTCTAGGAAAGAAGGAAAGAACAGTACATTTTTTATGCCAGTGAAACATTGTAGCTCTTCAAAGTTAGTATACATATAACAGGGCGTAAGAGGCTTTGTTTCCTGGTTATTGATGGTGGTTTCGCTGTAGAATTGACACAGTATGAGTTCTGGTGGTTGTGGTAATGTTTGAAGAATTTAAATTGCATCATCAATTATGCTGAAAGGAAAAATCATTGTCCATTGGAAAGGAGGTCTTGAGACTGCTGTGGTGCATATGGTTTGTTGGGGAACAGTTAACCTTTGTCGTTTGAGTGTATGATGCATATACAGGGTTTATATTGATTTTTGTTGCCACATTTTTTGAGCTGAGAGATTACCTCCTAATACAATCTTGGTTAGTCAGGCCATACCGTTGTTTCGGATACAAATACAATTTATCTGTTACAACTTGCAATCCGTTTGGTGGGTTGGATTATATAGCTGAATAAGTTTAAAATGTAGTAGGATTATGAATCCCCCCAATCAATGCGGAGTTTAAAGTGAGGAGGATATTTCAAGAGGCCAATTCCACTATCAACAAATATAAAAAAAGTCACAGGACTTGAACATTTTAAATGTTTTGATGGAAGGATTGAGCTCCTCAAATAGCATCCTCACTGTAAACTCTCTTTGGGGGTTTAAAGTGAGGATGCTATTTCAGGAGGCCAATTTCACCATCAACAAATATAAAAAAATCACAGGACTTGAACATTTTAAATGTTTTGATGGAAGGATTGAGCTCCTCAAATAGCAACCTCACTGTAAACTCTCTAACCATGTGTAATCCAATGGGATTGAATCTTTATAATCCAATCCAAAAGAACACAGATGTTCAAAACACACAACTTGGAAAGAGCGGAGGCTTAAGCTAAACTGGCTGGCAAAGAAAGCTTAAAAATTCTTATCTAAGTTCCCAGAAAACTATTTTTGCAGAGGTGATTTTGAGACATGAACAGAGCAAATTGTTCATACCTGATACAGCAGGAAATGCCCGTGACTGCAATTGTTTCTTTTACCAAACTAAATTACATATCTACGATTCTAATATTATTGACCAGAAACCAAAGAGAATAAAGATTGCATATATAATAGTTGGATTCGATTAGATTATTCATATTAAGTATTTGGTTTTTTTTTTCCTCTTTTCCTGATGAATTGGATTATACTAATCAATTAACCAAATACAAAAACCATATTCACATCACACTCAAGTCATGTCATTGGGCTGGCTTTAAGATCAAATACAATGGAACATATCACTAATGGGCACCATCATCATCCGTAAATACAAGTCATAATATTCAACTACATCGATGCCTGCATTCCAAACTCTTTGCTACGTTTAAGATCTAAATATTACAACATAAAAGCATTATTCGTACTGATAGGGAGCAGAAGCAACAGACACTACTCAAATTTCTTGATTAGCGCCAGGTCATTCAACATTTTGTCGATTGCATCATCGTCATGAACACGTCCTTTGGCCTGCATAAGAGAGGCTCCGTCAAATATATATATTAATTAGGGTCAAATGAATCAAATCAACCTTAGGCAGGATTTACAGACTCAAGAAGGAAATGAAAAGCCCTTATTTCTATACTCAAATAAGGTTTTATTTTTGGCATGAACTTGTATCAAACTTTCTCCCTCCCACTTAGAATGGCAAGTGAGGAACCTGAATCTTGAATGTTACATGTTCAAGAATCTTTGTTGCCCATCATCTGATTGTATCCCCTATAGTAGCCTCGAGGCTCCGTCAAATATATATATTAATTAGGGTCAAATGAATCAAATCAACCTTAGGCAGGATTTACAGACTCAAGAAGGAAATGGAAAGCCCTTATTTCCATACTGATGTAGGATATGGGTGAATTGAGTATTTAGGTAGTTTAGCGGAAGCGAAAACAATGGAAAACAGAAAATAGAACAAAAGGGATAGGTCTGGAATCACTCCAGGGGTTTGGCTTCACACCAAGTAGTCTCCAATCTCTGGAAAATAAGCTTTTCTTTATATCTCAACAACTCAACTCCCTAATGAATTACATAGACGGGGTATTTATAATAATTTAACCCTAGAGTGAAAAGGAAAATTAAACTTATTCTAGGAAGGAAATCCTAATCCAAATAAAATAGGAAACTTAGAAATCCTACTGAAATCTGGAAACACTAAAAATCCTAATAAAATCTGGAAAACTTAGAGAACCTAGGAACTAACAAATAGATTAGGAAACTAATTAATAATTCCCTCTTCCATCTCTTTCGTTTGTAAACCCTAATGGGTTTGACAAAGATGTCCTCATCAATTCTCCCCAGCTGAGAAGAACTCAACTCCGGTGAGTTAGAATTGTAGTAACATTTAGGGAAATTGGAATCAATGTGCAAACATATAGACTCATCTTCTGCCTTCCCTCTGAATCCTGTAGAATCAATGAATTTTAGGAATTCCAACTGATCAGTTACACCTTTCGCACCTTTGTTGAATGTTGATTCGACCAATGGGCAACTTACTAGTGTCATCATAGGTTGAACAATCTCACTAGATTCAATCTCAGGTCCACATCGCTAGCTGGAAGTTCAAGCGCACAAACTTCTTCCTTAAGCTCACCTTGACCAGCAGCTTCTACTTGACTCTCCATGGTATTGTCTTGAAAATTTTCTCCTTGTTTCCAATCATCAATGGATTGACGTTCTTGAGACTCCTTTGAACAAATATTGATCACGTCAAACTTATCCACATAACGGTGCTTGGATGCTTCTAGTTTTGCAAGACGATGCTCCATGAGTCTGAATCGTTCTTCGGAATCTGCCACTTGCTTTGTTAGAGTTTCCAGCATATGAACAATCCGTTCGTAGGCCTTTGCTGGCATGATTGTCTTACCAACCGTAGTTGGAGCCATACACTCGACATACAACGTGCAAAAAAAGAGATTTGAAAATTTCGAACCCAAGGAAAACGAAAACCAGGTTCTGATGCCAAATTTGATGTAGGACACGGGTGAATTGAATATTTAGGTAGTTTAACGGAAGTGAAAACTATGGAAAACAGAAAATAGAACAAAAGGGATAGGTCTGGAATCACTCCAGGGGTTTGGCTTCACACCAAGTAGTCTCCAATCTCTGGAAAATAAGCTTTTCTTTATATCTCAACAACTCAACTCCCTAATGAATTACATAGACGGGGTATAGATGGTACCATAGCAATAGCTTCCTCAACAGTTTCAGGGCAGAGATTGCCAAGAACACAAAGCTGCACAACAGAGAAAAATCCAGCATTAAGAAGATTGTTGTGGAAAAAATGAAATGAAAATTTTCATCCTAGAGTGTATTGTACATGATTGGCAATTACCTCAAACTCAGTCAGTTGATATCTGCTCAGAATTCTGAATCCCAGTTAAGATCAACCTTTGATGCAGATGGAACATCATTTATTTATTTAAAGCAACTAACAAAAACCAGAGTTTCCTACGGAAGTCACTAGCCCAATTAAGCAGTTGAAAGATTCATGTCTGAATTTGTGGCAAGTAAGAGTTACATATACACATCAACAGATGAACTCAGCTAGATTTCCAATCCACACAGACCTCATAACTGAATGGATAATCTTAGTTGATTAAGTAATAAATGCTTCCATTGTTCAAGAGTTTCCCACATATGGTTGACTAGATTTTTACAATCTTTAACAAACGATTGAGCTCCATAAACTGCTGTAGTTTAACTTGCTTTAACGCTACACACATCATAACTTGGACAAATAACGAGAACCCATGACTAATACGAGCCATCCAGCTAAATTTGGAGTTGTAGGATTGATAAACATGCCTCCTCTAACGGGCAAATTTGGTTAATTCTCTATTTTATGTAGTGTATATGAGATAATTGCAAGGTCCTCTATAGTACGAAATTCCAGAAAATAATAAAAGATGGGAAGTTGTGCATATGTATGAATGTAGTAGACATGTAGCACAATCATGAACAACATAGAACATAAATTCCCATCTTCACAATTTGAAGGATACTCTCTAACTTGTTTGACAGCATCAGGATTTTTATAACGGCTAAAGCGCTTCACATACTGCAGCGACTTCTCAAATACTCTGAGGAAGTAAGATGAAAAAGAAAGGGAAAATAATCAATTATTCTTATCAAACTTGTTTAAGAGAAAACAGTTCAAGGCCAGACAAAGTCAATGTAAATCTCCTTTTTTGCCAGACAATCTACATAATCATAAGCTGGGTTTGCAGGTGAAAGGTTCAAATTCATAAATCAAGGCATAACCACTATCTTAGAAATTACAATAGATAAAAATGAAAGCAAAACTCACTGAGAAACTTGGTTTCTGGGGTCATCAGACATCTGCTGAAGCTGGTCGTATTTATGTTCAAGAATCAACGCAACTTCGCAGTTCATTAAGCACTTGGCTTTCAAAAACTCTGCCCACCACACAAGAAAACAAATAAATACAAACAATTTATATATATATGTAGGTAGAGAGAGAGGGAGAGAGAGGTACCGTCTCCGATTTTGAGCTCGGCGGCATTTTCTTCTTCTTCTCCAGACATGTTGCAGAGCAAGCAGAAGGTACCGAAAATCTAGAGAGAGAGAAAGAGAGAGAGCGAGAAATTGAAGTATTTGAAACCCACTTTTCGAGTAAGCAGGAATTCAATTCGGAATCAGACTTGCCGATATATAAATATTCTTGAAAATTGGGAAAGTTGAAGTTCGGTGCGGGTTTCGGGAAAAAAAAATATTAAATTCAATGGGTCCTAACAAACATTTCTTCAGACCAAAAAAAACACAAACAAACAAACATTTCTTCATTTCCTAATTCTTAAGCAGGTGAAAAGGAATTGAATTGAGCAGTTAGAATCTGAATTTCCATTGAAGTTGTTTACTAAACTATTAGAATTAGAGTAGGAATGATATTAATTCCTTATAAGTTATTTACTAACTTCTCCTGAATTGGAATTGAAACCCGTTTGATTACTAAAATGCCTTAAATTATTTTGTGAGCAAATTTTTATTGGGTTAAAGTAGATGGTGAATTTGGAATTCAAAGATTATGTGAGGATATAATAGGTAAAAAAGATAAATTACTAAGGCCGAATTTCGTTAATGTTTTCAAAGCGTGTTTTCTATTTTTGGAAGAATAAGGATTAAATGAATAAGTTTGACGCTTTCCAAGAATTTGAGAAGTATTAATTAAATGGTTTTCCTTATCGTATATCTTGATATAAGCATACTGAATTGAATTTTTTTCAAGTATCGAACGTTATATATGTACGTATACAAAAGGATTTTGTTGCATATTCTTTTGGCATTATTTTCTAAAACGGAGGGGGTTATTTATGTTGAACGCTTTGTTTTCCACCACTCGCATTTTCTATTTTGTGACCCCAGCTTCTAGATATTCGAGGACGAAACCACCATGTAGAGGCATCGTCACTGTCCCCACTGTAAGAATTCCTCATTTATCTTTCTCTACTTTCCTTTTCCCCGGGCTGTAAACTAAATCTTTAGTTGCTCTGCTTGCTCGTTTTGAGTTTGGGTAGAGAATGTGAAGCCCATTTGAATAGTCATAACTGTTGTACATGCCTTTACCTTGTGCATGCTGGAAGTTAGGTTGTTCTGGGGCTTGTTTGTAGGTACTGTAAATTGGGAAACGTTCTACTTACATGGTAGACTCTGTCGAAATTTCAATAGAAGTCGAAGTCCTTACAACTTTAAATTAAGAAAGAAGAGCATTTTAGTGGATCCGACATCGCCCAAATGTCGGATGGGAAATCGGGTTCGTCACGGGTTCCAAGGGGGAATCTGGGGCGGGTCTTGTGTAACATCCCGACCCAAAATGTAATCTTTCGTGAATTTAATTAATTTCATAAAATTTGAATTTACAATTTTGCCCCCGGAGGTAGGGTTTTGGTCACTTTTTAATCTGGAAGGATTTTGGGGAAATAACTGGTACTTTTACGTAGATCGTATCGAGATGAGTCCGTAGACACGTAGTGGGCTCGAATCGAAGTTGTAACGAAGAAGTTATGATCAAAACAAACTCATTGGCACAATCATAATTTTTTCGAAATTGGTTTTTAAATATCTGAAAAACCCTCTCTCTCCCTGCGTAACAGACCACCCCCCATCTCCCCTCGCCCACAGGACTTTTTCTGTTCAGCCAGTGGCTCCTAGAGCCACTATTGCCGCCTCACGCTACCATTTTTGGCAACACCTGTCCCAAAAGGACCGCCTCCTCCTCCTCTCTCCGGTCCCAAAAATCTAGAAGGAAATTACAGATTTACGGCCGAATTTTTCGTAAAATTTCCGGAGCTTGTTTCGGCGTTTCCGACAACCAAATTCTTCGAACTTGGTATGTTTTCTCATCCTCTCAATGTGTTCTAGCTGTTGGTTGTGTTAGTTAGGAGAAATTTCTGCGAACGAATTTAAGCAACAGAAGTTTTGGCCATTTTCACCCCTCGATTCTAGCCACTTTAGGTTACTTTGTGGGGTTGGTCCAAGAACAAAAGTTGCTCCACTTAATGTCCTGATCATGTAGGTAGAGGTCTTGATCGAAGATTTTGAGAATTTCCGGTCATCAGAATTTCTCTAGACACCCACACGCTGCCGGGTTGTGTGGCGGTGCATGGGCACTGTTTAGGTGTCCCTCTTGGTCCTAAAATGTTCCCTATGTTGTCCCGAGCACGACGATATGCTCGGATTTGAATTTGGTTGTCATTTAATCATCGATCAGATATTGTATATTAGGTGTTATCCAGGTTTGATATGTTCGGGTCGTTGAAACGACTTCATTTTAATATATGTTGATCTATGCATACTTAGGATCGTGAGTCGGAGCCCCAAATGTTCCGATTCAATAACTTAAAGTTTGCGTTAAACGATAACTGTCCAATTGCGAGCGATCTGACCATTCAATTCGGACCAAACTTGAAGGATGTGTATTCTAAACCTTGTTGAACCCATAGGAACTGTCGGATCATAAATCAGAGGTTGTGGGCCCTATAGGCCCGACTAACCAAGTTTGGGCAGTTTGACCCCTCAGTTGACTGTGAGTCTTCCGAGGCGGTTTCACCCTTTGAGGAGTACTAGAACGACCTTATTAACAAGTCTTGATTGTGATTTGAGTTATGTTAACTATGTTGGGATTTTATTATTGTTTTATATTATCGTATGAAATTCTTGGATTATTAGTTTGATAATTGAAGTTTTGGAAGGGACGAGTATGCGATACTTGATTGGTGGGTTGTGAAAGTGAGCCTTGGGCTCGGCTATGATTATTAGTAAATATGTGGACATTTGTTTTTTAAGGGTACTTCGTTCTTCTAATGGGTTAACGAGGATATGGGATCTCGAAAGGTTATTATTTATCATTAATTAATGTTATTATGATTATTATTAAAGTATATGGATTGGGTGATATCAGGCTATTTACGAAAGTCTATAATTTTAATTGTGGAATATAGTATCTTATGGAAATTAAGTGTAAACAAGTTCTGATTTCTATTTGAATTATTTTTGGGTCTTTATGGAATCTATGTTTGAGATTTCCTATACTATGGATAAATATTTGGAAGATTGAATTAAGGAAAGGAATATTATTTGTATAATATTTATATATGGGTTACGAACTTCACCATCATACGTACCTTTCCTGGTCACTATACCCACATGTGGCGTTGGAGTTTCCGGCGTGTGGGCTTCCTTGGTTACGGATTCTGAAATTGATGGATACTTGGAAATTGTGGATATAGTTTGGATATGTCGGAACCTAGGCACCCTTGACGGGGTGTACTGTAGACCCTTAGCGGGGTAGTCTGCGTGCGTAGGACTTCTCACAGACGCACGAGTATTGAGGATTCTGCTGTGCGTGCTGGTTAGCCCAATCCCTCGGTTGGACGGCTCATCCCCGGTCACATGGTTGTTGAGGATTCCTCCATGTGGTCTAGTCAAACGATCCCCGGATTGGATTGTTTTCCCCTGGTACATGATGATGGTGAGAGGTGAGTGTATTTATATTATATGTGTGTGTGTGTGTGTGTGGATTCGTTTTCGGGTTGAGACTCTTGAGATTGTGCTTCGTGAGTACTATGCATAAGGACGAATGTTTAAGTCATGGATTGGAAAGTGTTGTTCGGCAACATATGCCTTGGATAGGGTATGGTTGCGGGGATGAACTGACATAAGGGAAGGAATTTATAATGTGTTCAGTGTGTGTTTTGTCGGATTTGAAGTAGTAGATGAATCTAAAATTAATCGTTGATTTTACTTTTAATAATCGTAGATTATCTGAAATCATGTTTGTTGACATAAGAACTACGTGTGGCTTGATCCGTCGATTTCCAATCCAAAAGTTCCTATAGGTCCAACAAAGTCTATCAAACAAGTCCTGAAGGTTTGGTCTCAATCGAGCGATCAGATCTAAGCCAATCGCACGGTCTGACAGCGATTGGTTCGCCTAACCCTATAATCACTGACTCGGAGTATCCGGGACTCCGATTCTCAATCCGCAAGTTCCTACATGATCCTAGAGGTACGTCGAATAACATATTTGAAATTGAAACCTATCGAACAGTCCTAGCCTATCAAATCCGGTTATTGCATAATAGGCACAATATCCGTTCGATAGTCAAATGATAACCAAATTCAAATCCGAGTATACCATCATGCTCAGGACGACATTGGGAACATTTAAGAACACAATGGGCCACAACAAGGTGGCCCACGTGTCACCACTTGCCGTGAGCAGTGGCAGGTCTCTTAAGAGATTTTTTCAGAAATGGAAAATCTCTAAATCACGTGCCAATACCTATACCCACAGTTCAAACACAACTTGGGGAGCATTGTTGGTTCTTGGACCTAGGCCCAAAAGTGGCCGGAGCAACCCAGAATACGGCCAAAGTCGCCAGTCAAACTTAGGTGTCTAAAACAATCTCTCAAATATGAAAACCGATCCAAACTACCCACATAAACAGCAAGAGCACGAAGACTAGACCACGATCGACGAAATCGGTGTTTTGGCATTATTTTCTAAAACGGAGGGGGTTATTTATGTTGAACGCTTTGTTTTCATCCACTCACATTTTCTATTTTGTGACCCCAGCTTCTAGATATCCGAGGTCGAAACCACCATGTAGAGGCATCGCCGCTGTCCCCACTGTAAGAATTCCTCATTTATCTTTCTCTACTTTCCTTTTCCCCGGGCTGTAAACTAAATCTTTAGTTGCTCTACTTGCTCGTTTTGAGTTTGGGTAGAGAATGTGAAGCCCATTTGAATAGTCATAACTGTTGTACATGCCTTTACCTTGTGCATGCTGGAAGTTAGGTTGTTCTGGGGCTTGTTTGTAGGTACTGTAAATTGGGAAACGTTCTACTTACATGGTAGACTCTGTCGAAATTTCAATAGAAGTCGAAGTCCTTACAACTTTAAATTAAGAAAGAAGAGCATTTTAGTGGATCCGACATCGGCCAAATGTCGGATGGGAAACCGGGTTCGTCACGGGTTCCAAGGGGGAATCTGGGGCGGGTCTTGTGTAACATCCCGACCCAAAATGTAATCTTTCGTGAATTTAATTAATTTCATAAAATTTGAATTTACAATTTTGCCCCCGGAGGTAGGGTTTTAGTCACTTTTTAATCTGGAAGGATTTTGGGGAAATAACTGGTACTTTTACGTAGATCGTATTGAGATGAGTCCATAGACACGTAGTGGGCTCGAATCGAAGTTGTAACGAAGAAGTTATGATCAAAACAAACTCATTGGCACAATCATAATTTTTTCGAAATTGGTTTTTAAATATCTGAAAAACCCTCTCTCTCCCTGCGTAACAGACCACCCCCCATCTCCCCTCGCCCACAGGACTTTTTCTGTTCAGCCAGTGGCTCCTAGAGCCACTATTGCCGCCTCACGCTACCATTTTTGGCAACACCTGTCCCAAAAGGACCGCCTCCTCCTCCTCTCTCCGGTCCCAAAAATCTAGAAGGAAATTACAGATTTACGGCCGAATTTTTCGTAAAATTTCCGGAGCTCGTTTCGGCGTTTCCGGCAACCAAATTCTTCGAACTTGGTATGTTTTCTCATCCTCTCAATGTGTTCTAGTTGTTGGTTGTGTTAGTTAGGAGAAATTTCTGCGTTTTGGAACGAATTTAAGCGATAGAAGTTTTGGCCATTTTCAGCCCTCGATTTTGGCCACTTTAGGTTACTTTTTGGGGTTGGTCCAAGAACAAAAGTTGCTCCACTTAATGTCCTGATCATGTAGGTAGAGGTCTTGATCGAAGATTTTGAGATTTTCCTGTCATCAGAATTTCTCTAGACACCCCACACGCTGCCGGGTTGTGTGGCGGTGCGTGGGCACTGTTTAGGTGTCCCTCTTGGTCCTAAAATGTTCCCCATGTTGTCCCAAGCACGACGATATGCTCGGATTTAAATTTGGTTGTCGTTTGATCATCGATCGGATATTGTATATTAGGCGTTATCCAGGTTCGATATGTTCGGGCCGTTGGAACGACTTCATTTTAATATATGTTGATCTATGCATACTTAGGATCGTGAGTCGGAGCCCCAAATGTTCCGATTCAATAACTTAAAGTTTGCGTTAAACGATAACTGTCCAATCGCGAGCGATCTGACCATTCAATTCGGACCAAACTTGAAGGATGTGTATTCTAAACCTTGTTGAACCCATACGAACTGTCGGATCATAAATTAGAGGTTGTGGGCCCTATAGGCCCGACTAACCAAGTTTGGGCAGTTTGACCCCTCAGTTGACTGTGAGTCTTCCGAGGCGGTTTCACCCTTTGAGGAGTACTAGAACGACCTTATTAACAAGTCTTGATTGTGATTTGAGTTATGTTAACTATGTTGGGATTTTATTATTGTTTTATATTATCGTATGAAATTCTTGGATTATTAGTTTGATAATTGAAGTTTTGGAAGGGACGAGTATGCGATACTTGATTGGTGGGTTGTGAAAGTGAGCCTTGGGCTCAACTATGATTTTATTAAATAAGTGGACTTTTGTTTTTAAAGGTACTTTGTTCTTCTATTATGGAATTTCTTGCATATTGAGTTTTGTCTGAAAAATTGATTTTTATGGGTTAATGAGGATATGGGATCTCAAAGGGGTATTATTTATCATTAATTAATATTATTGTGATTATTATTAAAGTATATGGATTGGGTGATATCAGGCTATTTACGAAAGTCTATAATTTTAATTGTGGAATATAGTATCTTATGGAAATTAAGTGTAAACAAGTTCTGATTTCTATTTGAATTATTTTTGGGTCTTTATGGAATCTATGTTTGAGATTTCCTATACTATGGATAAATATTTGGAAGATTGAATTAAGGAAAGGAATATTATTTGTATAATATTTATATACGGGTTACGAACTTCACCATCATACGTACCTTTCCTGGTCACTATACCCACACGTGGCGTTGGAGTTTCCGGCGTGTGGGCTTCCTTGGTTACGGATTCTGAAATTGATGGATACTTGGAAATTGTGGATATAGTTTGGATATGTCGGAACCTAGGCACCCTTGACGGGGTGTACCGTAGACCCTTAGCGGGGTAGTCTGCGCGCGTAGGACTTCTCACGGACGCACGAGTATTGAGGATTCTGCTGTGCGTGCTGGTTAGCCCAATCCCTCGGTTGGACGGCTCATCCCCGGTCACATGATTGTTGAGGATTCCTCCATGTGGTCTAGTCAAACGATCCCCGGATTGGATTGTTTTCCCCCGGTACATGATGATGGTGAGAGGTGAGTGTATTTATATTATATGTGTGTGTATGTGTGTGTGTGTGTGTGTGTGGATTCGTTTTCAGGTTGAGACTCTTGAGATTGTGCTTCGTGAGTACTATGCATAAGGACGAATGTTTAAGTCATGGATTGGAAAGTGTTGTTCAGCAACATATGCCATGGATAGGGTATGGTTGCGGGGATGAACTGACATAAGGGAAGGAATTTATAATGTGTTCAGTGTGTGCTTTGTCGAATTTGAAGTTGTAGATGAATCTAAAATTAATCGTTGATTTTACCTTTAATAATCGTAGATTATCTAAAATCATGTTTGTCGACATAAGAACTACGTGTGGTTTGATCCGTCGATTTCCAATCCGAAAGTTCCTATAGGTCCAACAAAGTCTATCAAACAAGTCCTGAAGGTTTGGTCTCAATCGAGCGATCAGATCTAAGCCAATCGCACGGTCTGACAGCGATTGGTTCGCCTAACCCTATAATCACTGACTCGGAGTATCCGGGACTCCGATTCTCAATCCGCAAGTTCCTACACGATCCTAGAGGTACGTCGAATAACATATTTGAAATTGAAACCTATCGAACAGTCCTAGCCTATCAAATCCGGTTATTGCATAATAGGCACAATATCCGTTCGATAGTCAAATGATAACCAAATTCAAATCCGAGTATACCATCATGCTCAGGACGACATTGGGAACATTTAAGAACACAATGGGCCACAACAAGGTGGCCCACGTGTCACCACTTGC